>JAOEHI010002440.1:0-39885 GCA_025447815.1 Percopsis transmontana
CCCCCCCCCCCCCCCCCCCCCCCCCCCCCCCCCCCCCCCCCCCCCCCGCCCCCCCCCCCGCCGCCGCCGCCCCCCCAAATCTGAGGAAGAAAAAAAAACAGGCCCCTGCACTGATTCAACCCTCTGCAATCTGCTCTCTCTCTCCCTCTCTCTCCCTCCCTCTCTCTCCCTCTCTCTCTCTCTCCCTCTCTCTCTCTCTCCCTCTCCCCCTCTCCCTCTCTCTCTCCCTCTCTCTCTCTCTCTATTAAAAAAGCCCACCTGGGACGTAGCAACAGGCCCGGGTACCAGGCCGGTCTCCCTTCCGCCTGTGTCTGCCGTGCCCAGTGGCAACATGTGGGGACAGGGCTGCGGTGTGAGAACAAGAGGGTACCAGGGCTTGTCAGAGAGCCGCCGGCGCTGACCTGAATCCCTGCCCTGCGTCGTAGTCCCCCGGCCGGCGGCGTCCAGCGTCAGGCCGCTCAGCAGGTGCTGCAGGATCCTCTCCGGGGTCCCCGACACCACGGCGTACCTGCGGGACACAGCGGAGTCAGCGGACGAGTCCTCCTCCACGGAGGACAGCGAGCGGCTGCTGCCCCACCCCTCCTCCTCTCCCTCCTCCTCCGTCCCCTCCTCGTCTATGTAGCGGAAGTAGGGGACGTCAAAGGTGGGCAAAGTGGCCGCCTCGGCCCGGCTCTCTCCGCTGCTGGCGCTGGTGCTGGTGCTCCCCTCCTCGGAGCACCCTTCGTCGTCCTCGTCCTCCTCCTGCTGCACCAGGGCGGCGTGCGGCAGCCTGCCCTCTGGGATCCGTGGCCGGGAGCCCATCCTTCACAGAGAGTTCCCCCCTTGCGCCCCCTCGCAGCGCCGCCGTTGCTGTGGTTACCGCGACAACCGCATGCCACCCAGCTGCTGTGTACGCTCCACGGTCCACTACGGCGGCGCGCCCCCTGGAGACTGGCCCGGCCCGGCAGATCCCAACACCCAGGAGGACTCACTCCACGCCCGGGCTGGAGGACCGGAGCGTATAGGAGGCCAGCCAGCAGAGCTTTAGCTCTGTCCCAGGCTCCCCGCTCAGCAGCATCCAAGCTGCCTGTGTGGAGCTGTGATGTAAGGCAGTGACTGAGCAGGCAGAGGCAGAGGACGGGAATGATGAAGGGGAGGCTGCTGAGAGGGAGAGGGAGAGGGAGGGAGGGAGGAAGGGAGTGAGGGAGAGGGAGAGAGGGAGGGGAGAGAGAGGGAGAGAGAGAAAGGAAGGGAGGGGGAGAGAGAGAGAGAGAGACAGAGAGAGAAAGGGAGGGAGAGGGAGAGGGAGGGAGGGAGAGAGGGAGGGAGGGAGAGAGAGAGAGAGACAGAGAGAGAAAGGGAGGGGGAGAGAGAGATAGAGGGAGGGAGAGAGGGAGAGAGAGAGAGGGAGGGAGAGAGAGAGAGAGGGAGGGGAGAGAGAGGGAGACAGAGAGAGAAAGGGAGGGAGGGGGAGAGAGAGAGAGAGAGAGAGAAAGGGAGGGAGGGGGGTGAGAGAGAGAGAGGGAGAGAGAGAATGTGTGTGTGTGCGTGTGTGGAGAGAGGCTCACCTCCTCTGTTTCTCTTCGGCGCTCCCTCCTCCCCTCTCCGTCTGCTGTGACGACACCCTCTGGAGAACCAGCACACAACGGCCCCGGTCCCTCACGCACACGCGCACTGCCTCGTCACTGTGGGGCTGGGGGAGGGGGCGGGGTTACAGGGAGGGTGTTATCACCAAGGAGATTCCCTCCGTTTGTTCTCTCTCTCTCTCTCTCTCTCTCTCTCTCACACACACACATGATTTCCATCATAATGGCCAGCATGAGACAGCACTGGAACTGAAAGGCCATTACCATATATCATTATTCATCTCTTTATCAGTGATGCCCATTCGCACATTAGCATAGAAAACTCATACATATTTTAATTACCAGACCCTTACTTAGAGAGAATAGAGTTATTGGCAGTGTCAGAGGACAATCTAATCTATTTTAAGAATTTAAATGTGGGTCTGTGAGAAAATTTTCTCCACGTATCCATTTCCATCCCTGGATGGAAATGTTTCTTCAACATAAAGCAAATGTCATCACCCCCTAATAATTAAGCATACAGCACTGATCATCCATTTCTTGTATAATATGGTTGCAAACTGAACCCAATACAGTATGTACAACAAAGACTAATGTCAATGTTAATGTCCATGTGTTTGTCTAGTTTTTCTAGAGGATTAAGACCTCGGCCAGACCGAAATTGGTATAAATTTTATAAATATACACAAATATATCTCTCTGTTTTGTGTCAGTTTGGGATTAAAAAAAACAGAGTTGTGGCGCTTTTGAAAAAGAAAAAGCCCCTCTCCATTTCGAAAAAGATTGAGGAAGCTCCACCTTTTTGGTCTGAAAAAAGTTGGTGGTGATGGTTGATGGCTTGTATGTTTTTATGTACAAAAATATGCAGGTAACCTTCATTTATTAGCATACCAGCACAGAGAGAATAAATGGGCAGAATACAAAATGTTTGCCTGGATTCATGCTTAGGTATTCTGACACATTGGACATTTTTTGTTCTGTTTTGTTTCCACATAATTATGCAGTTTGACTGATGTAGTCTAGCCTAGTCTAGCTTAGCCTAGCCTTGTCTAGCAGTCTAGCCATGTTTTGCATATGTTTAAATGTGATGGCAGAAACAGATCTTTATATAGTTTCTTTAACCCCTGCATCACCTGCATCACACAAATAAAAACAAAAAATCAGTTGTACTGTATCTTTTAGTTATATGATAAAAATAGCCTGTAGCTGAACAACAAATACTGCTCTGGAGATGGCGGTGCTCCTTAATCAGGAGCTCAGTGTGCTGTGCACACTTACTGGTTCCACCAGTTCCTCCTTTAACCCCCACCCCCGTACACAGCCATTAGGCCGTGCAGCACAAGACTGTGCGTGCAATTAGGTGGGCAGACAGGCTGGAAGTGGTCGTACTTTTCTGCCTCTGATTGCTTATTGCATTGAGGCGTCCAGGAGAGTTTAGCACAGTACAGCTTCCTGGTGCACTTACTGTGGTCTGTGGTCTGTTTATGCACACACACACACACACACACACACACAACCACGGACAGAGAGAGAGAGAGACAGAGACAGAGAGCGAGAGAGAGAGAGAGAAAGTGAGTGAGAGAGAGAGAGAAAAACGTCAAAAAAAAATTTTTAAATACGCAGCACACACAAAGAGAAATATCCACATTCTCAACATCATATTTCCAGCACAGACATTAAAGTCATTGTGTGCAGACAGCAGCTCCTGGGGCTGCTGTGATTGGTCACATGAACACCTCTGGAGAGTTACGAATTTCAGCGAATTGAGTATTGAGAATGGTCCAAAGCTGTAATTCTGTCTTACGCCGAGCCTCTCACAAATGCACACCCGCACACACACGCGCACACGCGCACACGCGCACACGCGCACACGCACACAAACACGAACAGGAAAAATAAAAGAGAAACAGCGTACATGAGGTGTGTCAGCGCGCGTAATAACAACAGTTTACAGTATTGTGCTGTCAGAGCCCATGATCTAAGGTCAGGGGAGTGGCGAAAAGCGAAAGAACACTTCCCAGGAAGGAAGGGCCGTGCTTGTGTTGTGCCCTGAGCTGTGGGAAGAACACATTCGCAGGTCTTACTTTATCCAGACATAATGCTCCTTCTTTGCTCTTACTGTATATGATATTATAAAACTCTGACTGCATCACGGTGTACAATGACCTCCATGAAGTTGGCGCACATTCACATTCTCATCATATGGGGAATATGATGAGAATGTGAATAGAAGTATTTTGATTTGTTTGCGCATCGTTTGCGCACGTTTGTTCACGTTTGTTCACGCAAAAATTTTAATTTGTGCTAAAAACTGTTTTAGACAAGTTACACGTTAAGTTTTTTTATGACGTGACGTTACCCAGCACCCCTTTAAAACCCATATGATTAGAGAGATGTCTGATTCGTTAGCACATCGTTTGTGCACTTTGATTGCAGTATTTCTTAAACGATTAAACGTTATTTACTTGACGACTGACGTTTAATTTCTCTAAAATGGTTTGAGCAGAAATTTTTATTTTGGTTGCACGTGCACAAACGATCAAAATACTTGTATTCACATTCTCATCGTATGGGGTGACGACTTAACGGAGGTAGTGCAATGTCGACTGTATGTCCGGTGTGACCTACACACGCAGCGACCCACAGCTCTGTCTGAGTCCAACAAAATGACAGCTGGTTGACGGGGTTTTTCCTTGTTTTAAGAGACTGTGGGGTGTTTGTGTCATGTCTGTGTCATTAGGGAACTTCAGCCCTGAAGGTGTCTGACGGGGAACCGACACACAGACAGCTGGTAAAGAGTATCTCCTTACAGACCATACAGAGTACTATTTTTCAATATTTGGGCCACCTCCAGTCCTCGATGTGGGCCAGTACTCACCAGTACGCAGGCTGGCAGCAGCAAGCTAACGTTAGTGCCACTCCTTGCAGCGAGGGGCCTGTTAATGTAACGTTAGCATCAGATAAAACCACCTGCGGCTGCCGCCACACTACCGCAGCCAGTTAACAATAATGTGAGTCAAGAAGATCAATGACCTGACTGTTGGTCAAAGGATCAAATGCTGAATATTTGTTCCCAGAACAACTGGCTCATTGTCAAAGACTTGTCATTGTCAAAGTATGTAGTAAAGTTACATCGCTCAGAAAGAGCAGAGACTGAGGCTGTCAACTGAGTGGAGTGAGTGTGTAATTTCTGCCTTTGATACTGACAAGGCTAGACAACAACATTAATTGCTTAAAAATAATCAAGGAAAACAGAGATTCTAGATCCCACTTAAAAGCAGCAAAGATTGAAAAGAAAGTTCAAGTAATTTCAAGACACGATACAAGTTGCTAAGTGTTCCTGAACAGCCTATACAATGCACAAACACAAGCATGGGCTAGTATCTGTTATTCACTGTAGAAATTCAGAATGTAATAATGATTTGCTGATACGCCAATGTGAATAAGGGGAGTAATACCAATTATTTCTTTCCACTTCAAGCACTAGCCACCCCCTAGAAAGACAAAGTTTGTAGTTTGATCAATCAGAACCACTTCTTTCTTAAAAGCATAACATACAGTATAGCATAAAATGTGAAAATGTAAGCAACCATGCATACCATCGGATGGAGGCCACTATTTTATCGCACAGATATCTGCTGATATTACGAATTATTTTGGCTTTGTAATGATATATTACTGTTAATAAGCAAACTCGTGCCTTTTATATTGTAAAGATGGTTCACTGGATTATAATATACAGTAAGCAAATCTACAGTATTATAAGGATAAAATGGTCAAATGGCTTGATGGTACCATCTGTTATGTAATGATTTACGAGGACAAATGCTCCAGGAAAAATACAGTAAATACTGTCAACCTTGCTAACCTTTGCTGAAGCTAAAAAAAAATCAACAACTATGAGAAAGATATTTTCCACCAAGCAAAACAAGCCACTGTTACAGCCTCCTGGTGAGTCCGATCATGCTAGCGGGGCTATATATAATGCAGTGGCCTACCAGAGCAAGCATTGTTGAAAATAGCACCCAGTTCTTGTCGGGTATGCTATGCAAAATATGTAGAAGTACTGTTACATTGTAAGGGTCGGTTAGAACACTGAGATATAGGTGTTACCTATCACGAGCAAGTGACTACAATATTTAGTCACTTATGCATCACATTCTGAACTACTGAAATATCAGGCGTGGAGCAGATAAAAAGAGGTTGTGTTCACAGACATGCACTGCTGTGGTGAAATGAGTGCCTCAGGTTCAGTCTAGGACACTATTCTGCATATTTTACCATGTGACTTTAAAGGGCCTGGTAACAAATATGGTTTGGGGCAATAACATCTAAATAACATTGCAGATTGCAGGGCATTGCATAACATTGATAATTTATTTCTGAACATTGCATTGTTGCACTGCTTTTAAATGCTTTGCATACTGCATTTGTGATCTTGAATCACTTTTATGAGTATTATACGTTGTGTGCAGTATCATCGGATTACTTTAAGTGATTCTATAATCTGGACTCTCGTGGATAATCTCAATTTCCCCACATAGGCACACAAGCAAGGTACCGAATATCTGTGCATACATTTGTATGCACACATAATAAACACATATTAAACACAAAACTAAAACTAATATTACGAAGATTATTTAAAATTTGGAGGTCATCTCGCAACCCTCGGGCAAGCCTCGGGCAGTAGCAACGTTGTGTTTCTTACCTCGCCTGTCCCCTCAGGGCCCTTGCTGTGGTTCTGGAGAGCACGAAAGCCGTCCTTGGCCAGTCGCTGGACCATCTCCATCCTGGACAGGTCCTCCTTGTCATGCAGGGCACAGGTGCCCCCCTGCTGCAGCGCGGGGGGCGCGGGGGGCACAGAGAACACGTAGCGCAGGCCACAGTCCCAAGACATCCTCACCTCCACACCTGCAGCGCTGTCCGCCAGGCAAGACACCAGGATCCCTGAATACAAGCTGTCCTCAGTGCTCTTATGCAGCGGAGTTCAGAAATGTATGTATTTATATCTAGCCTATATACCGTGTGTCTGCTACTGTATATTCCAGCGCCTTGCTCTGTTGTGACGCTAACGCAGATCTGGCGGTCCAGGTGTTCCTGTGCCTTTACTGCCACCGAGAGCGAACGCCACTCTCGCCTGCTCCCGCCTTCGTCTGACTTTCACCGCTGGGGAGGGGAGTCAAGCGGGAACACGGCGGGGCTCAGGAAACATCTGGCAATGCTGGACAGCCCCAGAAAGGATGTTTCGCAATCTCCTGAACGCAGGGGAGAGCCCGGCTGGGGAACTGGGCAGGGTACACACACACAAACACACACACGCACACAGAGAAAAGACAGGTTGTGTTGTGTTGAAGGTCACTTGCAGAAACACGGTGAAGGCCTTAAGATTTGTTACGTCATTTGCACAATGAATGAATAAATTTAATTCAAGCTAACCATTTTCCCAAGGCAAGTCAACGGCACTAATGGTTAAAGGAGTGTGTACTGTATTTGGGGGCAGTGCTGAGAAAAGGCGAGTGCCTGTAACACACACTGGATTTGTATCCAGACACAATGGTGGTAGGATCTCTCCTGAAAGTAGTTCTTCTTAAACAAGGGATTTCAAGGTGATTGGAGGCAAAACGGTGTACAGAAGCATCCTTGAGCAAGATGCCCAACCTCAACCAGCTCCTTATTACGTGTAATTGTACTACCTATCTACAGTCGCTTTAGATAAATTGCTAATTGTAATTGCTCAGGTATTGTTTGTAGAACTGTATACACTGAAATTACGAGGTCCTGCATGGAAGTGGATTTTTACAAGGCAGCAGGAGATCACTTCAAATCTCTAATTCATAAATTGTCATTGGCTTAGACAGATGCCTAAATGAAGCTACTCAGTTGCTGGTAATTCGTCTATATAAAGAGTGTCATGAGCACTCTGTAGAAACGGTGTTTCTACAGAGTGCACATTTAATCTATTACGTTTTTTCCTCCCCGTCAGCAATGTGATGCATCACTGGCTCTTAGCAAAGACATTCACTTGTGCTGCCGTGGCTGAACTGCTGATACAGCAAACAACTAAATGAGAAAGGGTCCGCATCTCTGGGTGGGTGAAGGTCCTGTCTACCTATCTTATCTTTTATGTGATCTATTTATGCTCCCAATATACACGTTTCTTCTTCCTGGTCAACCGATATGAAAATGAATCCCCTAACTGACGAATCAGACACATTTTCAGTACTTCAGCAGAATAAGGTAACACTGCAGTTCTTTATCGATCTAACTCTAGCGCACCAACACATGCTCTGTGTGTGGCTTTTTAGCTTTCTGAGTCACAACAACCTTGGGCACAAGCTTTGGAGTGGTGCACAAATGTAGTCACACAATTCCTGGTCAAGATAATAAAACATATACCATAATACCAAAACTAGACTTCTAATACAACAGCTATAATAATACCAATAATTAAAATAATAATGCTAATAATAATCTCGAAATTGTCTTACCAGTTTGCCCAATTCCCACAACTATAATTTGTTTACACTGTTGACGACTTTCTGAGCACGTAGCTCAGATGAATGTTGGGTGTGTAAAAGCACATAATAGACATTAGTAGTCACTATGTGTAAATTGAGTTCATTGTCATTAAAATAACATGACAGAAACATGAACCAGTTTCTCAGGCACATGCATTTCAAAGGGTCTTAAGTCAGGCCTGCTCAAATCGTTATATTATGCCAGAGAAAATTTGTAAAAAATGCGTAGCAGTGGGCAGTATTCCGTGTCAAAAAGTCACTTTCCATGAGGCAGGGTAAGATAGTGGCTAGGGAGTTTGACTCCCTCGATTCCCCACATGCCCAGCCTACCTGTAAGCATCCCTGGGCAAGATTTCTTACCTCTACCTGCTTGTAACGGGATGAGGTGTGGTGAGTACAAGCGCAGACGAATTAGAACGAACACTGAATCACGAACAAAACAAAAAATAACGTTACACTGTTGACAAGAAACAATAACAACAACACATCCCTCACAAACCCTAACATATACCCACACAACACAACAGGTGAAATTAAGCTGTAAAGTACAGCTGCCCACTGCCGGCGGTCTAAGGCCGTTGGCTACCGCCAGGGGACCGTGGGTTTGTCATCTCGGGACCTCCCTCTCCACATCCCCTGGCACTTCCGGTTTGTGGGGCCCTTCACGTATGTGGCGGCCCAGACCGAGTCTGCACTCCAATACCACTCCTCCACTGCCGGTACGTCACTGGTTAACCCTGACCATGGACTTAGTGGAGGCTGGCGGCCAAGGACCACCTGGAAGGGTGATATACCAGTGAAGGAGTGGCGGAGGCAGTTCTGAGTGTACTCCGCCCAGGGGAGAAACTGTACCTACTCTCCGGGTCTGTCACGGCAGTAGCTACGCAAATTCTATGGAGATATGGGACCATGGCTGCTGAGGCACTGGTAAGGGGAGGAGCTTACCTACACAAGCCGAGTGGGTGGCCTTGGTTTGAGCACATACCGAGCATCTGCTGACATGGGCACGGATGCTCCTGGCATGGTTCCTCTCAGTGGAGGAGAACTTCTTGGAAAAGTATGCACAGGGCAACATCTTGGGAGGACTCCCCTGCCGCTGAGAGAGGACAGCCCTGACCCCCACTTCAGATGCATCTACGTTTACCACAAATGGGAGATGAGGATCCGGGTGGTGAAGCAGAGGAGCGGTAGTGAAATGTTCCTTCAGACTGTTGAACGCTTCCTCTGCTGTGCCACTCCAGCATAGGTTTTTTGGACTGCCCTTTAGAAGCGACATGAGAGACGAGGTGATGGAGCTGTAGTTCTGATACCTGACTGCCTCCACCTTCAGCTCAGCCATCTTCAAGCCCAGTGTGCCGATCCCAAGGAAGGAGACGGTGGTCTGGTAGAAAGAGCACTTCTCTGCCTTACAGGCGGTGGTGCAGCAGGCGGCGAAGGACATTGCGCTCGTGGAGGATGTGATCCTCCAGTGTGGTGGTGCACATCGATGTTGTATCGATGTACACCACCACCTACCATCTGATCATGTCCCTGAATACCTCGTCAAGGTAGGACTGAAAAACCGAGGGTGTGTTCACCATTCCAAAAGGCATGACGAGGTACTTGTAGTGCCCTGTTGTCGTGCTGAATGCCGTCTTCCACTCGTCTCCCTCCCGGAGACGAAATTGTAAACGCTCCGAAGGTCAAGCTTGGTGAAGAACCGAGCCCCCCTCAACTGCTCTATGGCGATGGCACCAAGGGCATGGGGTAGCTAAACTTCATGGTTACCGCATTCAGGCCACGATAGTCGATGCAAGGACGGAGCTCTCCTCCGTTCTTCTCCACCAAGAAGAACCCCTCCTGGGCCGGAGACATAAACAACCCAAATGAAACCCCGCTGTAGGTTGTCCTGGATGTAGTCCCCCATTGGCGACGGACTCGGCCATGGAGAGCTGGTAGACTTGGTTCCGTGGAGGGGTGGTGCCGGGCAGCAGGTCTGGATGGATGTATGAACGGCTGCAGGCCGGTGGTTAGCACACCGGTGAGGTAGAACGGAGCGGAGGAGCACTGTCCCGGGGTGCGACTTTACACTGTTATTGTACTACCTGTAAGTATCGTAGTATAAAAGTATCTGTTAAAGAAAACATTAAACATAACTGTAAACATTCAAAGTAAATGTAATCCATGCAATAACATATTATTGTATATAAAATATATTTTTTTTTAGTTAATTTTCCTATATATATATATATTGCAATATATAGAATATATTGCAATAATTGGCCATCCCATTGTTTCCATCCTCTTGTTATTGCCTTGTTATCTTATGTGTGTGTTTTCTGTTGTCTTGTCATGAACTCGTGAATGAGACTACCTGATTAAATTAAGATGAACTAACTGACTCTGACTTTCCCAGAATCTCTCAACGACTGTTCAGAATGTGTCACAGCATGATTAGTGACTTCCATCACACTACATCTTAACATTCTCTGTGCTCTCCAGTTGTGGGAATGCTACAGTAACTCAGGAAGGTCTCAGCAGAATGTACAATACATGTTTATCTGTGCCTTTATACATCTATGTAAATATCACAACAACATTGACGTACCCACGATGGATCATTTTAGCTTGTTATGGTTGAATTGATGAATTCAGATCCAGTTAATGGTCAGTATACACGCACATGAAAACATGACAATTGAATTAATCTGTAAATAATTGTGCTGAGGAGTGTATTCATGACAGAAAGCCATCTTCATTCATGTTTATTGCCTTACACTACAGACAACCAGGCACAATACTGAGACTCCGCAGAAAACAAATATATTGTGATATGGAGCTGAATGAAATAAAAATATATCAACTTGGATGATATTTCCACTGTACATAAAGGAAATATAAAAACATTAAGTAGATGAAAGAAATGACCATGTTTTGGTGTTCTGGGCTGAGGTAAATTAATGTTTAGTTCTTCAGAACTAATGTTAAGCATAATACAATTACTGTTGTTGCAGCAGCATACAACAATCACGGATTTCAAACAAAATTAAAGGATTGCTGTAAAACCGCATTAATATCACACTATGTGAAGGAGAAAAGCCTACAATTTGGAAGCTATTATCATTTCTCTAAGTACACAAGCAATTAAATTAGTTTGTACTGAAGTGTGTCCAACGAAAATGGTTTGCTTTGATTGATATCAGAAGGCAGTTTATGTTTATGTTCTGTTTATGTTGTATTTTTAGTTCATAAACCAAGTTCACATAAGATAAATTTGAAAGTTAAGGCAAATGTTTGCTTGATTCATCCACAAAGAAACAAACCAGGGGAAGAATTTGTTGTCATTCCACTTCAGTCCATCAAAAGGGAGGGTGAACATCCGTTATGATTTATTTTTCTGGCTCCTATCTCATATCTCATAGGTTCCCTTTATGTTCCTTCCTGGACATCCTGGAGTATTTCCAAGTGGACGGACCATAAATATCTATGCCACTTGTAAAAATTCCGGCTTATCGTGTTCCTTTTTCCATTTACACCCGCAGTTATTTGAAGGTGAGAAAATCCCTATGTCAATCCACCCTGCCATTCAAAAAGCTGTGTGAGCTAGCTTGACGGAACTCTTCCATTCATTCTATGGGGTTTTAATGGGCGATTCAGCGCTACCTTTGTGTCCCTTAGCGTCTGCGGTGAGGACGCCACAGCACTGCATCTGTTGTGGCCAGGCCATCTTATGTACATGAAGGGAGGGGGGGGGGGGGGTTCCCACTCTAGTTCACCTGAGTACTGGCGTGCTGCCATGGTGCTTGGCTTCGCAAGAAAATAAAGCAACCATTTTGGGGAGAGTCATTTCCTGCATGGTGTGGAAACGGAAGACACTGGCGGGGACTGGACTGTTGCTTTGTCCTTTGTCCGTACGCGGCCGTGTTTTCTCTTCGCCTTGCGTGTGTACAGGAAGTACATGGTGTGTCCGGCGGCGATGAACAGAACGGAGACGATGACGAGCACTCCAAAGTGCTGCGGCTGCGGCGCGGCGATCACCATGATGAAGTGCAGCAGGTCCATCAGGTAGTTCATGGAGCTCTGCACGCCGTTCACCACGCCTCTCTCCGACTCGCAGATGTTTTCCTGCAGCAGCTGGGTCACCGTCAGGTCAAAGGACCACAGGCCTGGAACACAGACAACACAGAGGTCAGGGGTCACCAGTCCAGCTGTGTCCAGCTGTCAGTACACTATCATTTTTTTTCTTGTTGTTTTCCTGAGTTGCTATTATTAGTTCCTATTATTTATCAACCCTGTAAGTGTGAAGTGTGAATCAGTCTGCCAGAAAATCTTATTCTACATCTTATTCTATCTATATCTTATTCTACATGGAATGAAAACAATAATTAAATATTTAAAAAGATTATATATATATATGTATATAATTATATATATACATATATATATATATGTATAGTATATTATGTATACATTATGTAGCATATACTGTACAGTATATATATATTTGTGTTTTATTATTATTTATTATTTATTATTTATTTATTAGCTCCTGATCAGGAGCTAATAAATATGGTATTGTATCTTTCCAATATCTAACTGATATCCCGATACAGAGCTGATGAGCGTCGACCCACCGATGCGTGCGGTGATGACTCCCAGGAACAGCAGGATAATAGAGACGTAGGACTCCGGTGCCGTGCCCGAGGGCACGTTGTCAAAGAGCACTGTGTTGTTGGTCCAGTGGATGGAGGAGCGGTCGGGCAGCAGCGGCTGGAAGCTGCCCGACCTCAGGGGGTAGGTGTGTTTCTGCCTCTGGGAGGCGCTGTAGGGCGCCAGCAGGCTCAGGTCCACGGGGCTGCCGGGGGCGAACACCGAGCACAAGCACAGCAGCAGGCAGCCCATGTGGAGGCCGCTGGAGATGACGCCCGTGGTCACCAGGCCGTACGCCTTCCTCAGCTTGGTGAACATCACCGTGCCCATCAGCCCCGTGATGGCCGACACGCCCATGAGTAGGCTGAGGAGGGAGCCGCTGATGCCCTGGGTGTAGGCGTAGCCGGTGGTGATGCAGTCGAAGCCCAGCACCGTGGTGTAGAGGAAGGCCAGGCCCATGCCTGCCAGGAAGACCGGCTGGTGGTAGTAGGCCCTCCAGCCGTCCCTGCAGGTGCTGAGCAGGCAGCGGAACCTCTGGAAGCACAGCGGCAGCTTGGTGTACCTTGTCAGATGCAGGCTTAAGCTGCAGTTGTCCTCTGGTACAGTTTCTCTAGCAACGCCTTCCCCTGCTTGACAAAGATAAACGGTGACTTGTTAGTGATCTATTAAAGCTCTGACAGACAAGCCCTTTAAAGGGACACTGCCCGATTTGTGAAACCCTAAAATTAACCGAAACTCCCACACCTGAGTGCTAAGTGCTTGGCAATCTTCCCTTCTCCTCCCCCTACAGAGCGCCTATAGCCTCACACCTTTCTCTACCCCTCCCCTGACAGCCACATGCACAGTAGTGTTTAAAAAGTAATTTTTAGTGTCTGAGAACGCTATAACACATTCAAGGATTGCACCTTTAAAGCAAAATGTGTATGGTTTCCATGTCACAACATAGTGGCCTACAAAGAATCCGTTTCTATTGCGGTCACTTCACCCACGAGGCAACAATGTTTACACGTTTTTACAGTCAAATGCAAATAGCATTTTTAGACAACTTGTTCCCAACCACACATCGGGCCTGCACCTTGAGACCTCCTCCTCGCTCTCCTCTGCGGATTGACTCCCCCTTGCTTCTCCTCCAGCACCGGCGGTTTGTCTGACAGGGCGGGCACAATGCGGTACACCCGCGACAGGAAGAAGAACTCCACCAGGAGAGACACCAGGTTCCAGCCCAGGATGAAGCCACAGCCGACCACGTTGGAGGCCAGGGTCATGACCTGCCCCACCGCCAGAGGGGCCAGGATGTTGGTCACCTGATCTATCCGCCTCATGGTGGCATTCATCCCTTTTGTAAGAGGTAAAGATGAAGAGGTTTTGTGCTGCCGTGTCATTCAGACGGAGCTAGTCACAATCGCTGATGTTTACCACCTGATAATGTGAGTATTTTAGGATGCAATATTGAAATTTACACTTTATAGTGTTTAGCCAAGACGTATAGTAAAACAGTGCTGAGTTGTCACTTCTTCCTAACCTATCCTGCCTATCCTCTCTGGAGGAGCAGCCGCTGCTGTTTGAATGTTAAATGCTACCTGTGTCCCTAACTGGGCCCGAATTGATGTCGCACGTAGACGCAATATTATAAAAACTATCAGAAGTGCAAATGGGTGGGTACAGTAGTAAGCTAAATCATGCTGTATTAACTCAGTCATGGGAATTCAACACATTAACAACCACCAGAGATTCAACGCATCACCTGCGAGGTGCCCGCGGTTGTAGCCAGTAATAACCACGATCCAGTCCCTCTGAATAGCGATGGTCAGTGCCGTGCTTGCAAGGTTTGCCACATCTGCCAGGACGATCACCACCGTATAACAAACCACCTTGTGTAAGTTTCGTGATGCAACATGTTACTACAGAGGCTCAGGAACAGAACTCATAAGGACGTAAAACAACAGACTGTAACAACAGCAGCGATAACTCCTTTGCGTACACTTCGCGGTAGGGCGGTTGGTCAGATTCTGCTACTAGGCGACAATGTACTGTGTATTACTCACAGTAAGCCATCCGTCCCAAATCTGTTCAATCTGCTGCTTGTACGAGAACACCAACATGAGCACAATGCTACACACCGTCACCGAGATGTTCTGAATGAATAAAGATGCATGTGCAACTGAAACAGTGAGAGGGAGAGAGAGAGAGAGAGAGAGAGAGAAAAATGATTAATTTCAAATCCTCCAAACAAAACAATGGCTTGAAAATGTGCTTCTAAAATGACCTGTAGGCAATCCTAGCACTTTAAAATACTAGATATTCATTTAGAAACAGCGGGGGAAAGAGCTTCTAAAAAGGCATGTATTCTTCATATTCATTCATGAAGACTTTAAAAAGGAAATAAAATGCTTAGTGCTGACCTTTATTCCTGGGATTGCGATCCACCCAGTCTCCTATCAGGGCCCCCAGAAGGAGCACTGACCCAGCGACTACCAGACCAAACACTGCGGTCAGCAGCAGGTTACGACCGTACAACTCAATCAGGAACACAGAGATGGCAAAGTGCCACATGCGGTCACCCTGTTTAACAAAATCGCAGATGCCGTCAATGATACGTTGAGAAGCCGGGTTGATGATTGGTGTCAGACTAGTTCCGGTAGATTATACATTACCAGTAAAGACATGCTCCTTACCCACATCGACAATGCACCACTGACATAAATCAGAAACTTTGGACCTTTGAGGTAGATGAGAGCGGACCCTAGAAAAGAAATAGAAATAATGATGAATCAGAATAATGATGAATCAGATTGGTTTTCTACTGAGGTTGAGTGTACCTGGTCTCCTGGTCTTCTTGGCTCGTGCATCATCGCCATCTTCAGCCTCAAACTCCACCACCACCCCACCACCACAAGGTGAGGCATCTGCTCTCAGGGACATTTCCTATAAGACGGTCAAAAACAACAAATGTATATGCTTAATGTAAGAACAGTAATGTTGACCAGTTATGAAAATACTGGTAATTTCCTTAAGTGACAAAATGGCAAATAAATAAGTGGTTATATAGGTATAAGCTACTATTTAACTTATTTATTTTTTCCAGAACAAATAAACATCAAGCTGTGTTGTCTATGAACAATAGACGCCACTTTGACCCCTTAGAGAGGTTATAATGGGGGTCAATAGGTTAGGTTGTTTTGACATTACTTGCTTCGTACAATTAGGTGAGCATAAAAAGGAAGCAAATATTGATCCCCACTTTGAATATACTGTAAGTATTAAAGAGCTCACTAAGATAGGCTACATTTCACGTTTTAAAAGACAACATTAGCAAATAATAATATCATCAACACAGTTAACGTACAAGTTGATGCCAGTAATACCCAGTGCTGACCAAAATGAAAACATGAATCACAACAGGTCAAGACAGTGTCAGCCTTCATCACCTTTGTATCAACGTGACTCAGTCCTTGAGGTTGTTCCTTGGCGCTGTGTCTTTTGCCATGTGTCGGACATTGGGATGCTAGCCTTTCCTGGGAGCTGGAATTCAAGCTAAGTCGCTTGAAAGGCTTGATAACATCAGTGTCAACGTGCACCATTGTATGAAAGTGCCAGAAAAGCAGAACAGGCACAGTGACAACAAAGGCAGCCAGCATATTCCACAGCACGTGATACTGACAGGACAATATCACTGCACGTCCACACTACAAAAAAGACACCCATGTAACGTGTTTGACTCAAATACACAGAACCCTCCTCACACACAAACATACAGTCTTTACACGCATGCACACATACACACACACTAACGCATACACACACACACACACAACTTAACATTTTGGCTAGTGCAGTTAACCCTATGTCAATAACTGTCTCAATGTGATTTACAACTTTAAAAGATATTCACATAACCTTTTGCACAATAAATAATCATTTTGGTTTGATCTGTACGTGCATGTTTCGTTATAGGCCGAATAAATCATTCTGTTTAGTCTAAAGAAAAAATAATGTGCGTGTCTGAGACAATTTGGAAAAGGTCATCATTTAATTAGAGTGTATTTTCATTCAACACACTGACAGGAAATTCAAAAGATTTTTATAATTTAAGCAAATATTATCCACATATATTATCCATGGCATTGACTTACTGTAGCGTCGCCTAATTACCTTTAATTCAGCAGTATAGAAAGCACATTTTGTGTACTATGCTGCAAGGACAACATAAATGTCGTTGTTGTTTACATCAATGACTAGCATAAGTAATGACTGATCACCAGGCAGATATAAAAGGGCAGAGTCACAGTGTTCATCTACAGGTCTCTATCAAAGCCCTCATTTCCATATGGGTTTGCATTGCGTCTGTCGGCGACAAGCTTCCCCAGGAGGCCCCTGAGCCGATAGAGAGCCACCAGGGGGATGGAGAGGACGGGCAGGGTGGACAGGAGCACACAGATAGCAGACACCCAGGTGGGATAAGGCTGGACGTCAGCGAGGGGGAAGTCCACCTGGAAAGGGCAGAGAGCCAGGCGAGGGGATCAAACAGCATGTGGGTACACTGGGGAAAAAAGAGACACAAACTTGCGAAATTTCAAGATTTTGAAATGATTTTTTCAATGACAGAACTTTTAATCTTTTTGTGTGGATTATCATGCTTTTATTATTATGTTAAAAAAGTGGCTAATAGCTCGAATAACCGAATGACTGAATCACTTGTATCACTTGTCCTTAGGGGTCAACGGTTTCAGTAGCGCTGCATTAAAACATGTGGCACACAGTACACACAGTACACACAGTACACGGTGCCATTTTAAAGCAGGCATAAAGTGTCTTACGTAGTCTGGGTTCCACGGCGTATATGTGGGGCTGCTTTCAGCCTCGTTCACCACATATGCAAAGAACACCAGCAGCAGCATGGCGGGGCTGAAGAAACGCCAGGTGGCCTGCCAGTATAGGTTGGGCCTCCGGCCTGTCATCCCCTCTATATCATCACTAAACCTGTGGGCACAACGCCATCATGTAGGATTGCATTAACAATTGTACAGTAAATATGTTGCCCTGAATGAAGTATTTCCTCTAATTGTGTTCATTAGTGGCAGCTGGTGAATTGGAGAGATATAGCTGAGAAACACACAGTGGTTTTACAGTAGGATTTACAGTAATACTCCTGGGAATACAGGGCCCCCTCATGGTTAAGGCAACACAATAGCACACGTTGTGATTCACTTTAACTATTGGCTACCCCCAGTGGTCAACCAGATTACTGCAAGCTTTGCAATGAATTGATTCCATTCACAGAAGTGCATCTTTCAAAAAGCCAGACTGCAATAGTATGACTCTTTTAAAAAAATCCAAATCACACCAGAATTGCGCCATTTTAATAATTCCCTACATGGTGTGTGGGGCCAATCAGGAAACCTACCTATTTATCCCATAGATGTACACGACAGCAACAATCTCAAAGAAAGCTATGATGAGAAGAGGCAGGGATCCCACGTAGCTGTTGAAAATGGCCAGCCAGTAGTTTCCAGAGCCCATGGTAAAGATCAGGGCCACAGAAAAGGAGGTGAGACACATCAACCCTGGAAAGTAAAGGTTGAATTTACAACGTTATTCTTGTCTGTTACTATGTATACGATGCGTAGTGACTGAAAATGTTGTTTGTATTTTTTCATATGAATTTACATCAGAAGAAGAAGGGTTCATGTGTTCCTAAAGCATTCATTACAATCCAAATCCCATACAGTAAGCTGTGTGTTTTCTTACCTGTGAAAACCTCCTTGGGTATGCAGGGGTGTATCACGTGCAGGTCCAGTAGGGGGGTGAGGACTCCCTCCAGGTTGCCAAACATGGAGGACAGGCCCAGCATGAAGAGCATGATGAAGAACAGCACCGCCCACACCTGGGAGCCGGGCATTTTGATCACAGCCTCCGTGAACACAATGAAGGCCAGTCCTGTTCCAGACGCACTCTGGAGGCGGAGTGGGATGCAAACACAACCTATTCACAAAACACTGTACACAATGATTCATGGATAACAAAGGAAGACTTTACTGCTTTGGAGCTCTGCAGTACCTGGCCCAGGAAGGTTTGAAGATCGCAGGTCTTTAAATTGAGGCTTGCAACCTCGTAGGGATCAGTGTGGTTCAGATGAGTTAACCAGTCAGCATAGTTACCAACAGTTATGTTTTGATCCCCAATGTTAAACGCATTTGTCAATTTCAAAATATTTCTGAAAAACCAAATAAATTATTCAGTTAGAAATGTTTAATATACAGTATATGGGAGACCAGAACCAAGCAGGTAACCTGGTTACCTGAACAGAAACAAAATTGAAACGGATGAGACAAATTAGAAGCAGAAAACGTAAATATACAGGTCATAGAGTATACAGTACATACTGTATATAGTAGGTCATAGGTCATATACAGTATACTGTATATATACAGTAAATGTCTTGGTGGCACGTAGACCTACCTGTTAAGACAGTCATTGTAGTTTTCATTTGCTTTGAATCCAAGAATGGCAAAAATGGGAATTGAAGCATATATAGATGTGAAGCTGTTGACACACCCGACTATTAAGGCGTCTCTTTCACAGTTGTTCCTGCACAAGATACAGATCTCTGTAGCGTTAGTTTGTATTATGGTTCTAGCGTGAGTTTATTTATGATTAATTTTACGTGTTAACTACTTTTGAGGGTTATAGCTGGAAAAAGCTATGAGCCCGCCAAACGCCAAAGACAACGAGAAGAAGATCTGAGTAGCAGCGTCCAACCACACTTTAGGGTTCTTCAGGGTTTCCCACTGTCAATAACATGCATTTCATTAATTCATACTTTCTTGTCAGGAAACTATATTTTAATAAATAGCAAACAATAACAATACTCACATTTGGCGTGAAGAGATATACCAAGCCGTCAGCGGCCCCAGGCAGAGTTAATGCACGAATCAAAAAGATGGTCAGCACTAGATATGGAAAGGTAGCAGTCACATAGGTTGCCTGATGAAAAACATAGAAGTAATGTCATATTGCAGTCAACTCCAGGGGATGCAAACACTGTGTTTGTATATACGCTTTCCAATGGGCATTCACAGGGCCTGAACACGAGTGTTATGATAGAGCTGCTGTATATGTTCTATTAGTCTTATGCACTGCCTTTGATTGATCATAATAATGTCAATTGTGGAAACTTTAAACTTAAAACGTTAAACTTAAAGCCAATCCTCGATTACCTTTCCAATGGTCTCAATGCCCCGTATGAAGCAGACGTAGACAAGGCACCAGGCAGTAGCCAGACACACCACCAGCCACCATTGTAACGAACCACTGGTCTCAATGTTGGGTGTGATGTTTAGAGTTGTGCGATACCAAAAATAGTTCACCGCACCGCTCTTCTCACATTCAGTCACGTACCCTGCGTTGGAGAAACAGACGCTCAATCTACAACCCCTCGTACTGTAGCTGGATAGGAAGGCGTGTCAACGAATAAACAAAGCTGCTACCGGTGTGATTTAGGTTAACCGGACAGTCCACCCAGGGAAGAGGATTTTGAAAAGAGTGGAAGAAGTACCACAGCACCCAGGACAGGATAGTGTTGTAGAACAGGCCGACCAGGAAGGAGGTCACCAAGGATGCAACACCTGCAGAACAGGAACAGGGAGGTAACGTATGGTCAGAAGATTCAATACTGGGAATTGCATTGGAATATGGTTTGTACGTGTGTCATGCACTTCCATATTCAGACATTTAAAATGTACAGCATGTGTGTGCACGTACGTTTAGCCACACTATGTAGCGTACCTAATTTGAAATACATTTTTCAGTTTGATTGTGTGTCGCATTTTCCCACCTACGCCCCCGAGGAATGGAGAGATAGAATTCCACACGCCAATGCTTCCCATGCGAAGCCTTTGTCCAATCGCCAGCTCCATGTACAGCAAAGGAAGCCCCTCAAACACCAGGGCAATGAGATAAGGAATGAGGAAAGCCCCTTGGAATAAAGCATAACACTGACACAGTCACTCTCAGACCTGATAACACGTACGCTGTTTGAACTAGAATTGAGTTGCTGACAAGGTTTCAAGTGTAAAAAATTGACCTTGCGCGTTTAATGGACGGACCTCTACCTTTTGTTCACAGCTTAGCAGCTATCAGAATGTTATCGTAGCGTCTCATATCAAGCTGTAGGCCAACATAAAGACACTGAGTCAAGTGTAATCAATTAGAATCATTTTGATTCTGTATCAAGGGAACTGATTTTTTCACTTGACTAATAAACAGCAGTAGATATTTTACGGTGGAAATACACAAAGCCATGAGATGACAAAACTAACAAAAGATATCATGACATATGGTTGTTTTTGGCTCCAGATAACAAGTTGCAATATCCCCAACGGGTCAGACTTTATACTTGGCTTGCTGTCAATGGAAATAGAAACATGCAGACTGAACAGTATGATTCCCAGACCAGATTAAAAACAAAAAGCTGCTACCAACACATTTACTGGCAAGACAATGGACTCAAGTTCATTAACTTGTATTAGGATGATTATACTTGAGCTAATGTTTGTTCTTAAAGGAAACTACATTGCAAGCAAGAATAATTAACTTAACATATTTTAAGAAAATTAAACACTCTATATTAACAAACTCGTTATTGCTTTTTTTGTATGTATATTATACAGTATGACACCTCTAGTTTCTTTTACATTTGTATTTCACATTTTATATTTATTTATTTACTAATATATTAGCTTTTTGTGTTTATTAAACTGTTGAATAAATGCATAACCTAATTATTTTGCGCTTAACCTATCAATGCAGAAATGTTCTTACCTCCACCATAGATTTGGCACAAATATGGAAATCTCCACACATTTCCAAGCCCCACTGCAAAACCTATGCATGTAAGCAGGTATTGAACCTTATTGTCCCACTTTGGTCTTTCTTCAGTGTCTTTAGTTCCAGGGACCTTAGTCTCGCCCGCATCTCCATTTTTGCTATCCATCACCTGACGTATATGTGTTTTGCGAGACACTCACAAACGGTTTTCTGCTGATTCAAACAGGCCTACTGTTTTTATAGGAAGACTTACTGGTGACTGGGTACAAGTAGCCTATGTGAGGGGAATGCGTAATGTTTACATTATTAATCTCATAGTGTTTGCTGGCTGTGAGAACTAAGAGAACAATGTGTCTTGTTTTCTTGTTTGTTCAAAAGCTCTTGTGTAATGGTTCAAGATTGAGTCAGACCACTCCCGTGCTATTGTACAAAAACAATTTATTAGGACATATAGAATTATGCTATTTAACAATTTAACTTTGGCAGAATGGCTAGTTCGGGGGGCTTCTACTCATCATACTGGTAAGTAAGTATGGATGTATCGAAACAGAGGCTTTTTATCTCCCGAATAGGCCAGCAGCAGACATGACGTTTTAACAGCAATAACATGATTGTAAACATGTATGACCATTTGCAATCATGATAACTTAAATACAGTCATATGCATACACGTAATACCTGTAATAGGACTAAGTAATATCTGAAAACAACCCTAAATATTTACGTTAGTGAAAATGGTATAATGAAAAGAAAAGTGTATAACAATTTAAAGACAAAGAATAGGTGGAGCTGGGGAGGTGGCCAACGTTCTGCAACGAATTTATCAAGTAATATAGTAATGGAGGGGGGACTATTTAAAAGAACCTCCTTCATTCAATGGGCCAATGAGGTTAGTGGAGGTGAGTCAGCTGGGTGTCAGCTGACAGACAGCTGACTGACAGCAGTGGGCAGACTACCGTGGCCGGCCTGTTCTAACGCTACGCTAAATAAGAGTCAATGGGAAACTAAGAAACTACACTGGATGGACAATACTGTATAGCCGCAAACTCTCTTTAATTTACTTTTGTATTTTACTACAGTAATAACCTTTTTCATAGTGCAAACTTTCCTAGCAAAAAGCAATAATTTACCAGTTGTTGACATTAGGATTTATCTATCAGAGAATTGTTAGCATTCATAACTATCTTTCAAATGTGGCAAATAGATATTCTGTATTCATAAAAGCATAGGAATAATATTTAAATATTTCTGTTACAGAAAATTCACATTCAAAAAACACATTTACATCAATTTTAGTCAGATTGCACTTATTTTATATCTAAAAATCTACAATTCCAATGTCCAGTCATATTTCCCATGACTACCGTATTAACATTTGGACGATAAAATGAATGACCTCAGTTAACTCAAATTGCAGCAGCGACCCCACCTGGCGAGATTAACTTCTATCATCCATACGATCCAATATAACAGAATAATTTTAGGAGATGGTACCATATTATTTCCTTTAAAAATAACACAAGAATGTTTTCTGATTGGGCACTAAATTATATGTTTGACATGTAGAATGCATATTTACTTATCTTCGGCCTGCTCAAATGTAAGGCACCACTGCCCCCTAGTGGTTGACAATATCATCTTTAAATTAGGTTTGAAATTAAGGGTGTGAAATAAATCTACTTCAGTAATTGGAGAAGACAAAATATTAAAACAATATTAATGTAAGCAAAACTCAAACTCATTGTCTCACAATGAAACCGTATCTTTATGGCACTTATCATTCATTTGAATTTGAAGAGAGGCATCGTCAACATCCTCAGGGTTTGACCTGCTCCCGTATGACTTCAAACATTTATAGATAGCAACTATGGGTATACAAAGACTGGGTATTCCCGCCAGTATGAAGATGATCACATTTATCCAAGATGGATAGAACTTTTGCTCCAATGCAGGGAACTCTTTCTGCAAACAGAGTGGAATCATTTATGATTTGTTGTGTTGCTGTTTTGTGTAATATTTCTTCATGATTACGAGAGAGAGGGGGAGTGAGAGAGAGAGAGAGAGAGAGAGAGAGAGAGAGAGAGAGAGAGAGAGAGAGAGAGAGAGAGAGAGAGAGAGAGATTAAGATTAACATTCCTACCGATTCAGGATCCCAGGTTTTGTAAAGGAGTTCTTCAGAGACTTTAGTGATGAAGTAGAAGACCAAGATGAACAAAATTACAAGTGGGCTGATAACTCTCCAGGACAGTTGCCAGAAATAGTTGGGCTTGTGGCCAATCATAAACTCGATGTCTTCATTGAACCTTGGGAGATAAGAATGATAATTATTATTATTTTTAAATTATTATAAATTATAAATTAATAATAATAATAATAATAATAATAATAATAATAATAATAGTATTTTTTTACTATTAATATTTTATAGTATTTTAAGTATTAAATATATTGGATGGTGATTTTGACATTATAGGGCCTACTGTATACTGTAAGATAATCAGAACTACAGAAAATAGGCTTAATAGGTTGGCTTATATGTGTTATCCTGTATGTGTAAATTGAAATGATATGACATCTAGACTAGAAGCATCTACAGTTATGTCCTTCTTCGTCACCTGTCTATTCCATATATGTACACAACTGAGACCATCTCACAGAACGCCACAACCAAGAGAGTGATGGACCCTCCATAGCTGTCAAAGAGGGAAAGCCAGTAGTTTCCAGAGCCTTGAACAAATATTAGTCCCACCAGACAGCAAAATACACAAGTTACACCTGTAATAGAAACAAATAAATAATAAATATGATAATGACAAATAATAATTGGCAATTACAGCAAAAAAATACAAAACAAATGAATAAAAAGGTTATTGAAAAGTCAAAATAGGACATATATGTGCAATTACATCTTTTGACCAGATGGAGCTGTCATTACAGCCATTTACCAATGACATGAATTACTGTACTGTGACATCTTGTGTCGAAGACAAAGGACGAGGGATTACCAGTGGTTGCCTCTTTGGGCCAACTCTTGCGGAAGACGTTGAGGTCCTGTAATGGTACTAGAACTCCCTCAATGTTACCAAACATGGACGACAGGCCAAGACAAAAAAGCATTATGAAGAACAGGACAGCCCACAGTGGGGAGATGGGCATCTTGGTGATGGCCTCTGTGAACACAATGAAGGCCAGACCAGTTCCTTCCACTCCCTAGACAAAGACATGGCACACTATAACAGCAAAACATTTTACCATCTTGTACTTTCGTATTCTATTACGAATGCTAATGTCTTTTCTTACCTCACTGAGAAAAGCGTCCAGGTTACAGATTTTTAGATCGAGGCGTTGGATTACATCAGGGTATGTTTCGTTGAGGTTTTGGAAAACCTGATTATAGTTGTTCTCGGTCATGTTACCCTCAGGAAGATCAAAGGCATTGAGCAATGCTAAAATATTTCTTAAAGACAAAGAGATGTTAACCGAGCGCTATCACCGCTCATGTGAAAAGCCTTAATGCTTTTATTATAAACTTTGAATAATCCCTCAACAGCCTTACCTCAATATAAGTCCACAAACTGACATTTTGTATAAAATCCCTTCTGTATGTGATGATGACGGAACACTATACTTGAGATTGGTAATGTGTAATGTGAGTGATCAGTGGGTGGAATTATATTAAAGCATGGAAGCTATAGGGTCGAGGGTTGAATACACAATTTATCATACCCGCCAAGACAGCTGTCAAATCTCTCCGTGGCTCTGAAGCCAATGATGGTGTAGATGACTGTAGCGGCATAGACAGAGGTAAAACCGTTGATGGCGGAAACAATCAATGCATCTTGTTCACAGTTGTTACTGGAGGGAGACGAAATTTGGCCTTTCTTTTTCTCAAACACTACACAGATTTTTACACAAAGTGGTGTAACATTGTAATAAGATGTGTTCCTATAGAAATACTGTACATAAAATATCAGACTCACTGCACCGAGTTGTAGCTGGAGAAAGAGATAAGACCGCCAAAAGCCAGTGAGAAGGAATAGAAAACCTGAGCACCTGCATCCAGCCAGGTGGATGGCTTGGCCAGCTCTGCCAGCTAGAATACAAAATATTATACACACATCTGGTATTTTATTTTTAAATAGTACTTACAGGTCCTAAACCTTTAGGTATTTGTATAAGGTTCTCAGCTCGTAATTGGCTCTTTAAAGGACGTGTTCTGATTAACCTTTTCTTGAATGATGTTTTGTATAAATACCAAAATCAACACAAAACACTTACATCTGGTGTGAAGAGGAACTTGACTCCATTTAAGGAGCCCTTTAGAGTTAGTCCTCTGATCAGAAAAATTGTCAGCACCACATATGGTAGTGTTGAAGTCACATACACAGCCTTTGGAAAAGAAAAAGATTTTTTTCATAATCAAATTTAAAAATAAAAAAATATATAATTTACAGTAAACACAGGGAGAACTGATCACGTCATACCTTCCCAGTGGTCTCAATGCCACGAATGATGCAGACATAGAGTACAGCCCAGGCACAAACATGGCACAACAATATCCACCATTGTAGGCCACCGTCATCCTCAACCTTCGACGTCATGTTCAGTGTCTCTCTGTACCAGTAGTAGTCCACGGACGAGCTCCTCTCACACTCAGATACATGGCCTGGCAGAATGTTAATAACAATAGCGCTCTATCAAAAAGCACCATTCTACCAGAGCAATAAAACTTGTAGTACTCTACCTGTCAAGTTGGCATTGACAGGACACTGGCTCCATGGCAGAGGGTCTTGAAAGGAATTGAAGAGGTACCACAAAACCCAAGCGATTATGGTGTTGTAGTAGAGGCTTACAATAAGCGATACACACATTGATGCAATGCCTGCCAAATAATGTAAAAAATGTGTCACTCGCAGTGTTTTAGAAATAGATGTGCCATAATCCGAGAAGGAAAAAAAACTGTTTCCTCACCAACTCCTGTAAGATAAGGATGAATTGTAGACCAGACGCCCAAACTGCCTTTTCTCAAACGTTGGCCAATAGCAAACTCAAGGTGGAGAAGTGGGATTCCTTCAAGAACCAGCAGGATCAGAAAGGGGATCATAAATGCACCTGAAAGAAGAGGAAAGAAAATGTCCGTTGTGTCTTCTTGGTACTACACAAACAAAGTGTGTCTTGGGTGTGTCTTATGTGGTTGTAATAAAGTCGGCCTGGTGCCTAATAAAACTTACATTTTACCTAAGTTCCTACAGTAGCCGTAATTTGCATGACAAGGTCCAGAGTCACCAAGACAGTGTTTAGCGTCCAATAAAAAGCACTGTATATTTAATAGACATGCTTGTTAGCTCCTTCTCCCCTCTACCACCGCCCTAAGACTCATAATTAAACTATGGAGATCACAGAGCGGAAACATCAATAAAGTGTATTTTAACTGCTTTATTTAGTGGACTTTTCAGACTGTGGTTATGTTTAATCCAAGGTGGAGTTACCCTTTAAATTTTCATTGAGTCAGTTAAAATGCACAACATGTATGGAAACACACATAGAGATAAAACCCAGGAACTAACTGGACATTTTGCATGGTGACATTGAGAATTTGAGGTCAGTGTACAGGCCACTCCTTCCCCCAGCAAGGCTTTTCTGTCAGCCACTATACAGTGAAATTCAGAAGACATTCCGTTTTTCTCTACTGTATCTGAAAGCAAATTTAGTCTATCCATTTTTAACTGTACTGTGCGATACTTTATCATAACTGGAGCAGTGGCTCAAAAATGTCCAGAATGAGTTAGTCAACAGAAGATGTCAATTAGCTAGCACAAGCTGAGATGAACTATTAAAGTTACTAGAACAACACAAGTGTATGAGAGTTTAATGTCGATGTTCTGCTCTCCATTCTTTTCTGAATTGAATGCACCCGTACTCCACTTCTTATCATGGCTTTGAATTCTTTTCAAGTTTCAGTTACTCTACTCAGAACAGATATTTTTACCCAACATCCAGAAAAGGAAAAGACTGAACTTTATCAGTCGGTTGACTTGCCTCCACCGTGACTCTGGCACAGATATGGGAAGCGCCAGACGTTCCCCAGTCCTACACAAAACCCCACACAGGTCAGCATGTACTGGGCCTTGTTGTCCCATTTGGGTCTGTCTCCAGCCTCCTCCCCCTCAAGTTTCTCCAGCTGCTGATGGGACAGTATTCTGGCCTCCAGGCCCGGGTTGGGTATTTGTATCTTCATAATCCACTCGATACTGACAGTGCTAAGACGTGACTCAACTGGACATGGGGCAGTGGAAGAGTGATATGTGTTCAACCGTATTTGAGTTCCTATTTATGGGAAGCTGTTCAGTTAGAGATTAACCAGTAATGAAATGAAGAACCAGCCAAATTAGCAAAATTGCTTGACATGGCATATTATTAGTCACTTATTTCATGTGTAGACACTTCTTGTAAAATGGATTGTAGTGTGTGTGTAAAACTGCTTTAGAATATAATTCTTATGCTACTTATGTATATCTATAAATTGTATTTTGTAATTTGTAGTTGAGTTACTTTATTGTAACTTTACTTAAAATGTATTTAATCTTTTTATAAGGGGGCAGGATAGTCTAGTGGTCTAAGTGTTGGACCTAGACCAAGCCCCTGTGTTGGCCTACCTGTAAGCATCCTATCTGCTCCTTGTAATTGTAAGTCCCTTTGGACAATTATACAATTATATGACCTAATTATAATTGTAATCACATCACATGCCATCTATGAGAGGTGGAAGTTTTATACAATTACACAAAATTATACAAAATTATTTGTATAATTTAGTGCTGTTTTATTAATTATGAGCTTGACTCTTATATTAAATTTTTGTAAGGCAGCATTTATTTGCTTCAAAGCTCCTTTATATATATTATATAGGTGATAAAAAGGCATGTTCACGAATTGAAAAGGAAGGTGGTGAATTGCCACGAGATAATCTCATAGATGGTTTGAGACTATCTATCTAATCTCTAATTTCCACTCAACTCATTGCTGTAATTTCAAATTCAGTGCCGTATGTGGTGTGCTTTACACATAATGCAGCACTAGAGGCCGCCATTACGCGTGCATTATGAGAGCGCATGTATTGTGAGAGCTGTAGTCTCGTTGCTATGCCATTGGAGTTTACGATGAAGGAGGGAGCCCTGGTCTCCCATCGTCTCCACAAACCAGACACCAAGTGTAGCAGTTCCGTCCGCAGTCTGTCTCAGAACCTTAATCGCTCGTAATGCCCTTGGATACTGCCGCCCTGCTAATCTCAACACAACTGTGACACTCGAACGAATATCTAAAAAGAAATACCTCACTGCGAGGTATCGTGGATATTTACTTTGAGACGATTTTTCATGATCTTGAATCATCTGTGGCAGTGTAATTCGAATGGAGAAGGTCCAAGGATAACAGAGGCTGCTGGGTTTGCTACTGCACAAGACCTGCCGGTGGACTGCTGTCCCCCCGGCTGCCGGGGGCTGCTCGTCATTGTAGGGGTGCGTGGCGCATCCACTAATTTGATAGACTTGTAAACCGCCTTGCATGGATACACCATGGCCACGTTTGTATGCAGGGTGCAGTTCTTAGATGATACTGATCCGTTTAACAGCACCAATTTTCCTGAGCCTACCAGACCACCTCAGTACACTTTCAGGGAAGATATTCCTCTGAACAATCAGATTGCTGGAATCCACAGGCTTCTAAAAGCGCCACATAAGGTAAGAAATTGGCATCTAATGATCTGACATAAGGTATATTGCAACGTTTTGATGAGCATATGAATTTAGGTGTTATGGAAATAGAAAAGAGTACACTATTTTGTAAATCAACCTGGTTAATAAGTTATTGTATAAACTAGGCTAATTTGCTCAACGGTCTGTAAATATAGGCTACAGTATAAGGTTGCTAACAACAAAGGTTAATGGACCGTTAATAAAATATATGAAGCCGTTTCCTGGTGATGAGATGACGTGAGATGACAAAGGCATCAACAGTTTACCCAATTCGAGCTGTACTGGTCTGGTATTTAGTGTGACATTATGGAATGCTGGGCAGCTGAAGTTCACAGAGCAGTGGGCAGTAGGCTGCAATACCTTTGTAGGGGGTGGTGGAAGGGTTTGTGGGGTAGACAACAGTTAATGTTTACCACAACAACCGCAGTATCTCTTTTCTTGTTCAACTCTCTTTACTTTTGCCGATTTGACTAATTATGACAAAAATTACCATTGCCTAAGGGAATATTTCTGTGTCCCTATCGAACCACCCAAGAAGGCTACTGTATGCTAACAAATACAATTTTAGCATTCAAAAGTTAAGGTATGAGTGATGCTTGTTGTCTTTTTATTCATGTCCAATTTGGGTGTCATTTTTTAAATGTATCATTTACTCACTGGCTAGTGTTTGTGAGGATGCTAAAAAAAGCACAGAAAGAATTTTCCAGTCTTTTATTGCCATGAGAATATCTGTTTGGTCAGCATCAAATCTGCCCCCTTTGATTTGCATCAGTTTTTGGATACAAGGGTTACCTAGTATCTAGTTTTGAACAGGTCAACAAACAGTACAGTAGGCCTATTTAAGATAGTGTCTAAGCCTACCAATTTAAATTAAGACAGCCAGGGGCCTTTTTTCTGTTTGTTTCCTGAGAACTTTTTAAGTTGTGTTGTAGCCTAGCTGTCACACATTCTTATGGAAAGCCTCTTCCACTGACCATGAATTTTAAACAGCGAGGGGCAAGTAATCCTTTATCAAGCAAAAAGAAGTCACACAGGTCCAAATGGAGAGTTAATTTGGCTCTTTCATCATTGTGTCACATCATTGCTTCTCCATCCTGTTTGAGTATGGAGCTGGTAAGATAAGTCACGGAAGCCCGAGGATACTGTGGATCACCACAGGCCTGGCTCTCATTCTCCAGCCCACTCGCAGGGAATAGGAAAACTTTCCACCGCTAAGGATGGCAGAGGGGACCAGACAGAAATAATAAAAAAAACACAAACAAAGGGTTGATGTACTTTGCAAACTCGATTGATCTCAGTTTAGCAGCAGGCCTGTGGGACCGCAAACGAGACAGGGGAGGGAGTAGCAAAGTTCTGTATCTGGCTAGTCAACAACGGTCACATGGTCACACTAAGCTGAGAGAGCAGCAGCTGTTGTGTTATCGCAGGAGAGTCATCCCCGTGCCACTAGGACCATCCCACACCGTTTGAGCATCAAACTCACATAGTCGGGAGTCCACATATATTCGGCTTTGCTATTGTAATGATCAAGAAACCTATTGCCTTCTTGCCATGTCCCTGTAGACGTCTGGGGATGTGAAGCTCAGCGTGATATAAATAGGCTGGTGCTAACACGTGGTGCCAGGGAGCCAACACAGCTAGTATGTGCTGTCGTAGGGTCTGGACTGTTCCTGTCAGTTTCAGCCTGAGGTCTCTGGACGAGGCGAGGGTTGAGAGGCCATGAGTGTCTGGTTAGGGCTCCACAAGTTGCCCACTTGGAAAAGAAACAAGTATTCAGGTATATTTGTATAGACTTAAATATATAGTTCAGTGTCAAATGGCTTCACAAGCCACACAGTTCACGCTGAAATAAACAATATCCCCTAACTAGGAAAACCTCCAAAAACGGAAAGATGGAACAATCTGTGTGTGCTGTCGGGGGGGGAGGGGGGTAGAGAGGAGTGTGCGATGCTCAGCCCTCAGCCCCCGGAATGGAACGCTCTGCGGGAGTTTCAAACCAAAACAACCGTTTTGATTTTGTACTGCTGGTTTGACCACAGGAGTCGTTCTGTGCACAAATCCAGCAGTATCAAGTAGCATTGTACTGTAAGTAGACTGCACAAATGTGATGTAAAGGAGGAACGGCGTTTGTGATGGAGAGTACTGCTTATCTCAGCAGCACCTGCCATAGAGATGAGTCTCTCTCCTCTGTAAGAGAGTCTGACTTTGCAGTTCCCCACTCAACTATTGAATTCTGCAATTAATAATTCATGTTCTTTTTCTATGACGACTGCCCGCGCATGCAGAAAAAGTATGGTGCATAGCCTAGCCAATGTTTATCATAAATGTGACGTCTCTGTAAACACTGTATATTAGCCTATTATCAAGTATATCCCATTAAAATACCCTTTTGAAGCTGAACATAGTTGTCTATCTGGGCCTATCCATTTTAGTTTTGTGGCATGGTAACCTTGAGGTATTGAGTCAGTTTAAAAATCTGAATCCAAAGGAAGGGAAGATGTGGCTAAGTCTGGAGAATGGACACTAACTTTAACAATTTAGCTTTTTCTGGTATGGTTGTTTTCCTGCAAATTATTCCGGAGAAATTACAGAGTTCCAAAATAAGAAGTTATGCTAAACGCCGTAAAATACAGGTCCGTCCCTCGGGCCTGTCAAAGCTCTTTTGAGATGTTCTACACATTGTTATGTAGAGTTGTGGTTTAGCCAGTCTGTACTTTGGAGCATCATCTCGGCTCAGACTTCCACTGAGCAGAACTACCGTTAGATCCCTGCGCAGACTCATCCTTTGCATGCTTGCAGTTTAAGATTACCCTTGTGGTTTCCTTCTCTTGCTTGTAGTGAATTTTAATGAGCTTGGTAATTCTCCTCTCTTAGAGAAATGCAACAAATACATTGCACTTTGTGGAATGAACTTAAAGATGTTTCAGCGAGTGCTCTGACAAAATAGGTTGACATTTGCTATATATCTCACAAGCAAGACAATGATCTCCAGAGGCACAAAGGCTTTTGGAGTGAGATAGCGTTTTGAAATTGGAAATTGTATGGTGTTTATTTTTAGTTTTGACTGCCTTAACTGCCTGTCAGGCCAGCGGACCACAGTATGGTGGTTGAAGGGAGAGGCCAGACCTCAGTGTGTGAGTGGAGCCCTTGTGGTTGCTTCTCTGGACTCGGCCATCATAAGGCCACCACGGGTTCAAGACCTGGGTGGGGGACAACTAAGGAAGCCATCGCTACTGTTAATCTGAGAGCGCTGTCTCTGGATTAAGAGCCATTTCTGCGGATCACTGTGGCCTAGTTGTAATAGTACTAAAGCTATATTCAGTAATCCAACTTGATTATATAATGACTAAGAACTAAGACACAAGGTGGCTGGATGGATGTATAGATTTATGGATGGGTCGATGAAATTATGTGTGATAAATAGATTGATTAGTGTAGTTTACCATAACAGGCAGTCTTAAAAAGGTCTGGTGGAGTCTTTGCTCTGAGAGGCACAACCTTGTGTGAAGAAATGTATTTCTTGGATCCACATTTGTCTAATTACCGGTTACAGCTTTAACTTTTAACCATTGTTTTTGTCTATTTCAGTTTGTGTGAGTATAAACCGGTACAAATTCTGTCTAAAAGAGAATTTTAAGAAGAGAATTTTACTTTTGCGATTGGGTGAAGTTTTCCTCTTACCCAATTTAAGACAATTCAAAGATACTAAAATGTGTCATAAGGGTATGAACAGTCGTAAAAAGTAACGTGCAAACAATATCGAACCTTAAAACATACAGTACCAGTCAAAAGTTTGGGCACACGTTCCCATTCAAATTAATAGGAAAGTGTGTCCAAACTTTTGACTGGTACTTTATCTACATACCAATGACACACATATTTTTAGAAACTATATGGATAAAAGACTTCATAGAAAAAAAGCATGATAAAATTTAGGCTTTTTTTCCTTCCAAAACATACAGTAGGTGTACAGTAGTTTGAACCCTTGGTTAGTAGATATCTTCTTTTTTTTTATTTCTTTATGCTGAATTTCACACATTTCATGTCAGAGACACACCCATCTTTTTCCAAGCCGCACCTGTCTATAGGCATAAATATAGCAAGCTTTGGCCCTCATTTCTAGATGTTCTTTCAGCCCAGAATCTGTCTTGCAAAATGGAGAAACACTCTATCTTGCTTTTCTTTCCTCAATCTTTCACTCTCTCTCTAAATCTCTCATGTCTTTAATACATGCATGCTGTTCCTGTCTGTATTTTTCTCATTCTCTCTTTGTCTTACTGTAATAACATCATCCTGACGCGGACTTGTCAATAGCCTTGAAAGAATGGATTTTTCCAAGGGATTCTACTTCTCCCCTGCCTTGTTGCAGGTGTTTTTCTCACAAAGCAAAGGAAACACAACAGCGTAGAGAGATAGTGATAAAAACATAGGAGGTAGGGGGTGCCTTATAAACTACATGTTTTCTTTCAGTTTTCAAATATGACAAAGTACTAACTGTAAGTGCTGTAGTACAGTAATACAAACAGAATGACTGAAGATCAAAGCTTGTAGAACCATAATGGCTTTCCCAGCCTTTTCCTTCACATTCAATGAGGTTCTCGTCATTTGTGGGAGGAAACAGAACCACAACAGACCTGGCACCAGTTAGATTTTGACTGAAATAAATAAATAAACACATGGTATTAAATCTCACTCACTATGTTACATACAGTATGTGTAGACGTTGGATGCCACTTTTGAGGTACATTCTTTGCTACCTTATGAAGTCCACCATTTGGTGACATTCACAAACACATGAATGTCTTCCGAGGACATTTATTTGTTCACTGATTTTGTGACAGACACCGTGTCTATTGTTGGATTATTGTCTCCCTCCTCCCATAATGCTGTTTGTTTTCCTGCTTCCCATCTGAGCTGGGTCCTGTGGAGCTAATGCTCTGACAGGATCTGCATATAAATAGGTTAATCCCCAAGTCTGAGATCAACTAAACCGAACAGTGAACAGACACTCTCATTTCCCCATCCCCTTCTTTTATAAATGGTCTCATAGCCTGTCAACTAATGATTGGGTTGGCAATGCCACTCCAGCCCAGAACAAATGTAACCTCTCTCCTAAATAGTCATTGCTGTGATAGTTTGTCATACAGAAAAGGCAGTGGAAGAAGAATCCCTACACTGCCAAATTGCACTTGATCTGCCCGGCTATCTCGCCAGCTTCCTTCTCTGTGCAGTCATGACAAGTGCTTGTGAGAACTCTATTGCGCTAAGACTAGCTTGGTGCATGTTAGAATGTGGTGTCGGGCGTCCTCGCTAGAGTAGACTTCAGCTCACACTAGAACGATTGCATTGCTACTGCTGGACCTTTGTCTATGTCACTTTAAAACAAACAAATCCAACACAGTTCAAAATGAAAGACGTATAAAGGTTACATTTTGTAGGTTGGTCAATGGCCTTTCATGAGAACCTTCTTTCATCAATTGCAGGCCTAAGTCAAATTAAACATTTGAGCCTGAAAGAAACTGAAAGAAAATAACACTTTTTGTGACCACGTATCCAAACTGTGACCACATTTAAGCGGTATACATGGGCAGATATTTCTACTGCAATAATACTTCAAATGTTATAGAACCTATAGAAGAAGTTGTGTTAAGTTATGTAATCTGCCATTGTATTACAGTAAGTTACCTACATGTAGCAAATGAGGTTCCTGAGCGTGCCATGCCATGTATATTGTGTTGTACTATCATTTGGTGATGCTTTTCCACTGTATCTTGGATATAAGATGACACTTTTACATACACATTGACCTCTAGGCCTGTTTAACCCGTGCTGTGCTTTTTCTCTCGTTCAGCTTGACGACTGCGCCCTTCAGCTGTCTCATAATGGAAGCTATCTGGACCTGGAGTCTACGCTGGCAGAGCAAAGAGATGAACTGGAGGGGTTTCAGGAAGAGGGAGGGTAAGGAAACACTGTCAGCCTCCCAGTGGCTACGTTTAGATGCACACTCATAGCCCACTATCATTTGGGACGTGGCAATATTCCAATGGGTCCTGTTACAGTTTTCAATTCCTCCTGCTCTATCCTAGGATCGGCTCTTAGCAATTTATTTTTTAAGCACTGAATGGCATGCTGATATGCAGTGGTATGATGCTCAGTATCTAATGGCGCTTTTGCACTGTATGGTACTGGCTTGACTCGACTCGCCTTTTTTGGTATTCTGTTGGGCAAAAGTAGTACCTGGTACCTGGTACTACTTTTGCGATGTGAAAACACTGCAGACTACTAATTGGTCAGAGAGAATTATCACTGCGTCATTGCGCGACGCGGGACATACTGCAAGTTTCTATAGCGGACGCAATCTTTTGAATGACAACCTGCAAAACAGTCTCGGAGATGCATACGTTTGCCGATGACAGATCCAGTGAGAGCATAACTAGAAGGTCTACTGAGAAGTCTCTGAACTGTTGGCCACACACAGCTCCCAAAGGACATTCCAACAGTGTAGGGAAAATAACTTGTTCTTTCAAATAAAACTTAAAGGTGACTACAGATCTATAAAGGACGACAATGGCAGGAGTGGTTAAGACAACGATGTCGCTATGACGCCCAGCTACATTGTAGGGGTACTATCGGCAGTGGAAAATGAAGTACCGGGTACTAAAAGCGAGTAGTCTAGTCGAGCAGGTACTGTGCAGTGGAAAAGCTCCATAAGTTAGCCCTGATGACTGCTGATGTCACTATTCTAAAAGAATGTGTTTACTTACCATGCCTGGTGTATGACCTATTCAACTATTGACAAATGCACTAATTGTACCTTGCTTTGGATAAAAGCGTCTGCTAAATGCTGGTAAAGTAAATATATTCCGGTGGTTAACAACTAGTGGGGGTGGTCGAGAGCCCCTGGGGGAGCATTAGATGATTTCCAGGTTTTAAAATGATCTTTTTGATTATGTTTTGTTTTTAATACTGTTAATACTTTACTAAAATGTGCATACATTTTTTTCCTGTTTTCAGTGGTAATGTAAACATAGCTGTCTCTCACTGTGTGCTTCAAAAGCGGACATTTGCCCACCATTTTCCATTCCATTAAAATTAATTCAGAATTATTACACAAAGGTAAACCTTCAAGTAAATCTTTATTGTCTAATAAAACCGGTGGGTGATATTTTCTCTGCACTTCACACAAAGGATCTGGGCCAGATTGGCTCTGATTGAAAACATTAGCATTGGCATTTTGCAAGTGCATACGTTACTAGCCAAGAATACATGTTTAATGTTCTTGTGGTCAAATTAGCTCCTTTAAAACTATACTATATATAAATATATATATGTGTGTGTGTGTGTGGTGGAGTGAAATTAATGGTTAATTCAGAATGAATCCGGTTTTGATAGAGAAAGCGGCACTAGAAAGACTGTGTACATGCATAGAAATGTATTGAAGACCGCCATCCTTGGCTAGGTAGGGATGTATTTTCATGCTTAGTGTGTTCTCATGTCTAATTTGATTATATCGCAGTGATCAGGGTCACAGTGACCCATTTTGGGTTGTAGAGGAATGAGCGAAAATAATCCCTTTTCCTGGCCTTGTCCACCACTGTTGATTGAGCTATTCAGCCTTTAAGCTGCTTTCAGGAGGTTGGATGGGTCTATGGAGCAGCTAAAGGGACAGGTTTCACCTTACCGCTGGCTTACATCTCACTACAGGCCTATTTATTTCTATTAATGTGTAGTGTTGTTGAATATTGTTGTGAATCAATTGTTGTGAGTCCGCTAATAGTAATCTGGATACTTTGTATTGTGTGGTTTGTATCGTTGTTGTGATTATAATGGATAAACAAATATATAATTTTTGGGTTTGAATATAATAGCGCCGTTAGCGCAGCTAGCGCTTTGCCAGACAAGACATGGATGTTGTCGTTTCTGTCACATCTGAGATACAATGTAAAAGTCTCCTCAGTGTATCTGTGGCATTTATCCTTTCGTGACACTTAAAATACCTTGAATCTGTGGTCAGAGACAACGTGGTCAGCCAATATGTCATCTGAGCCACGTTTAGACAAGTTTTATAATAGTAACCCCTACCTCTGTCGAATGTGAATCGGCCCTCTCCAACTCCGATACCGTATTCATTGCATAATAATATATTTGAACTGTGGTACATAGTGAAGGATGATGCTATCTCTGTTTAGACGAAATCACCTGTCCTGCTTTTCCTGGCACGTTTATACTCATGTCAGACCACCCCTAAAAATGTCAAAAACTGACATTTTTGGCTATTAGAGATATAAAAACTAAAGGTTGTATTTACTTTCATCAATCTGCCACGCTAAAATCGCTTTCGTTTTTCTAACCAATTTGTCTTTTAGTTTAGTCTGAACAAAAGTTGTCCATAGTTGTCAACGTTTTCCCTATAACATAGCCCAGTCATGCGCTGTAGCTCCAACGAGGTCTGGCTGAAGACTGGAGAGGTTTAACATTATGCCTAATCTCTAGTTTGTTTCTGTGCCGTTTTCTTGAGCCAGCTTCATTGACTCCATATGTTTTTGCATAGACTTTAGAGTGTGTTGATATGTCATCTCGTACCGCCCTCTTTGGTTGATGTCAAGGGTTGGCATGGCAGTTCCTGGTCGGCTGAAACCACAAATATCTACAGATTTATTTGTCTACCCTGGAATTCATAAGCTGCTCTATGACTTGGTGTTTCTATTGGACATTAAGGGTGGTGTCATTTCCCAGCTCCATCCCAAATTGCTGGGAGCTTATGGGAGTCTATTGAGAGCTGTGGGGTTGAAGTGCTCCACTTCTTCTCTTGTCAAAGAAGGAGCGCGTCAGTGGCCTTGCCAACGCCAACTGGCACAGATTGGTATGAATGTGTGTCATTAAACCCACACGGAGTTGTCTGAGGAGGCAGAGGGCGAAGGAGGCTAGGCATTATTTTGTAATAACAGGGTACCTCTGGCTGCTGGCTTTTTATGGTGTCGACCTACTTGAGATCACAACCCTCCACCTCCAGCAGTGTTGAATCTGGTCATTACTGAGCCAATAAAAGCTCTGATCGGGCAGTTCACCTTTACTTGGTTAAATTCATATTATTTCTACTTAGTTTTCTTCCTGCGCAGGCTCTCCCCTGACACCGCATTTAGGAATCTTTATTCCTGACAGATTGGTCTGTATTTTACAAGCTGTAACCGCTATTTAACTAACAGCCCCGCACTAACTGGTATGAACATGCTTTTCCAAAATAGAGCCTGTTGTTGAAAGCCTGGGCCACCATGCCCAGTAATATGTACTGCCTGAGTTCCTAAATGCCCCTGACGGTAGGGCCGGTGATTCCATCTGTAAATTGATATTAATGACAGGTTACATTCCAGAGGCGCCTGTGTCACTAGTGTCTTTACAATCAGATTAAAGTATGGTCTTCTGACAGCGCGCCGCGGAGCCAGGAGATATCCATGTCACCGGAGCTTAAGGGCCATAATCACTTCCACGCCGTGTTATGAAGCCGGACTATGGGAGATTGTGACTCAGAAAACCCCCTCACCCCCCCTCAACCCCAATTTCTGCTGTGATTTCACTTAGCCATCACAGGTGACCGTAGCCCTGGCATGTGCTCAGAAACATACAGTATTCGCTGGTACGCGTGTGTGGGAAAGTGCGTATCGACATTTAGAGCCTGGTGCATGTGGATAACATGGACATGGAGGGGTAGCAGCCTGTTGTAGCCTTTCCATGGAATTCCCTTCTGATGTTGGCCGAAAGGTGTTGTATGCAGAGCACGTGTGGCATTCTGGGAAGATTTGGGTGTTGGGCTCCATGTTGTTTTTGCGTGGCCATGTGACATTGATTGGCAGGTGATTAGTACATGTATAAATCCTCAAGGACTTATCCTCTGGTTTTGGTTTAAAAGATAACATAAGGTACTGTTATTGACTGTGTAATTGAATCAGCATGTGTAATGTGTAGCTGGCATGATGTAGCGCAAGTTCTTTTTCGGTTTCTCGTACATACATTATAAAGCACAAATGAACGTCAAAACCTTGTGCAGAATATGCCCTTTTGATCAGAGGTGTATGTGTGTGTGTGTGTGTGTGTGTGTGTGTGTTTTCATTTTGTGTTGGTGATGTGTTTTTGACAGCCAGTTAAATGTCAAACATTTCTAAATCCAACTTTTTCTCCTCTGGAGGCCTCGGCTATTCACAGTTTCCCATCATATCCTTTCATCTCTCTTAGGACAGCTCCGCTTTCATTATTTTCATTTTTTTCTGACCTACTTGGAAATGGTTTCGTGGACACTCACATTGCTGAGGACCATCTGATATAATAAGAAAAATAAAAGCACTTGACAAATGTTTTTCGGAAATCTTCAAAGTTGCTCAAAACAAAGAGTTGAACTTTAGCTTTCCTTGAAGGCGGATATAAAAGCTTAGAGTGTAAGTTAAGTGTTTGTAGAGCAGGATAAGGCTATTACTAACAGAATGACTTGGTGATTGTTTACTGTGGGAGTGTGTGCATGCAGATGAGTATTTGTGTGTGTGAGTGTGTGCGTGTGTGTGTGTTTGGCGGGGGGGGGGGGGGGGGGCCGTGGTTTGG
>JAOEHI010002442.1:0-11671 GCA_025447815.1 Percopsis transmontana
GGGGGCAGGATAGTCTAGTGGTCTAGGTGTGGGACTCCCAGCCAGTAGGGGGCAGGATAGTCTAGTGGTCTAGGTGTTGGACTCCCAGGTGCATGAGCCCCACCTGGGGTCTATCTGTGCACCTGGGCACCTTGGCACCCTCGTCCAGTCTCAGACGCGTCTATTGTGTGTTATAATTGCCGCGCCAAGCGGCGTGTGAAATGCACTGGATTGACAAAGTGTGATTTATGCCGTTTTCTGTGAGAGCAATCAGCTGGGCTGCGTCTGGGCTAGGTCTGGCAGAGGGAGGGGTTATATTGCACTAACCTCTACTGCTGCAGGACCTGGTGGGGAAGCTTTGGCAGCGCGGAATAATCTCAACGCCATTCATCATCATGTGACCGCACACGCACACACTCACACACGCACACACACACACACAAGCTCCCCTGCGGGTAGGCACTGTAGCATGTAGCGTGTAGAAAGTGTTCAATGCACTTTCAGTTTCAGCACCAACGTGTCAACAACACGAAGAACAGCGCGGCTCGGTGTGAAAACCTGCTCCAGTGTGCCAAGGAATTCATTTCAACCGCAAGACAGGCTTCACGGAAGAACGCCACCCCTGTTAGGACCTGGTTGTCATCTGTCTGAGCACCTAGCGCTAACAAACCCCCAATCAAGACGCAGCTTCCAGCAGATCGGGTTGGATCTGGAGGAAAACAATCATCTGCTCCTTGACAAATGCTTTTCTTAGAACATATGAGTGAGTTACCGTCCGGGTAATTAATGTGCGCTGCGCTGCCAAAAACTAAGAAGAAATTATGAATTTAGACTCGGACTGAAAAATAAAGATTCCCGTGTTATGCGAGCAACAGATGGGCCGTTTGCATCTTCATTGTTCATCCTTGGCAAGCTGTCCGCCCCGGCTTGGCACTCGGTGCCTCTGCACACTTTCCCCAAAGCAAGCCGGTGCCTGTGTGATCATACATATGATTAGGCCTGATATGGGCAGATCATCCACCGTGGCGTCTCCTGGTTCTCTTGTTGTCGCTGCCATGAGAGGCCAGTCAGGCTCAGGGAACCGATGTGGGCTTTCCAGCCATCTAGAGAACAAGAAATCTCTTAGTAAGCTGCAGAGTTCCACCTGCTAGCTGAGTATAAGCGCTTTGGTAAACACGAGGATGTGGTTTAGCTGACTACCCAGTGGTACAGCGACAATGTGTTCAGATGTGTAACTCGAAGAATTTAGAGGCATCGTCTTTATAAGATTCCACAAGGGGGTGTGTGTGTGTGAGAGAGGGAGGGAGGGAGGGAGGGAGGGAGAGAATTCTCTTCATTGTTCATCGTAGGTACACGACACGGTCGTTCAGCTGTCAGGAATCGTCTGGTATAATTAGCCATATTATCTTGCAGAATGTATTGCCTGCAGTGCTAATGGAGGTTAGATACAGGATAAATGCAGACAGACATTTTGAAATATTAATAACTTCAGATGCGTTGGGGCAGCCTTACAATACTGTAAGGTTAAATAGAAGTAATCCCTGCAGTCCTCATACATTTTGGCTTACTATGTACACTGCGTAAGATTGGCAGCCCGACACAGCTCTGATAAGAGGTGACTAGCGGGCTCCACCCCCTTTCCCCTCCTCGCAGTGACACGCTCCACAGTGGAGTCCACCGTGCATTGTTTAACGTCAGCACGCCCAAATTATGGATTTATTATGAATTATGGATCACCAGTTGTTGATTTCTGTAACCGTTTTGATGTCGGGGCGTACCGAACAGCAGTTTGTTATTGCTCGCCCATCTTTGATATGATGTGCTAGATACAATGGCGTTTGTTCCCGGAAGTCCACATATAGTCATAGTGACATAGCAACTTACGAGGTCTATAGGTCAATGAGTGAACTGGGTAGACCACGTCTTCACACACACAGCGCCTCCTCCAGGCAGCTCTGAGTGGAAATTCGTCACCTTTAATCCCCTCTATGCTTGTCGTCCTTCAGCTGAAAATGAAGACATGGTGTTATTTCTGTCCCTGCTCAGCCAATCCCTGACCCGCGTGACGGATCAACACACACCACACACCTGTGAAATCAGGCGGGTGCAGATAAGAAGTCGCGAGAGCGTGCGCTGAATAAATTAGAGCTGTACGCGCTGCCGCTACTTTGAGATGTCTCACACGTTTACGACACATCAGCGCCTGACAGGCTGTTTGGATAGGGGGAGCACAGGAGGAGGAGGAGGAGGTGGAGGAGGAGGATCGACATCCATTACGATCTTGTATGTGTGTGAGCGTGTGTGTGTGTGTGTGTGTGTGTGTGTGTTTGCGTGAGTTGTTCTTTCTCCCGTCAGGGCAGGTGGCGGGCGGCTCGGCCCCAAGCGTAGGTGGACATTCTGGGTCAATCAATCTGAAGAGAAGCGTCTCTCAACTCGCGGGTCTCTCCCCCTGTGGTCCCACGAGACCCCTGCCTTCTTCCCCTCACTCTCCCCAGCCCCGCCGACCGGCCGGTAACGAGGGCCGGGTGTAGTCGGGTGGCAGGCGAGGCCACTGGAGGCACGTGAGAGGCTGGATGGAGAACAGAGCTCTCTACTCCTGTAGTCCCCTACAGGAGTAGAGAGGAGCGCCGGCGCCTCAGAACTCACATGCGGGAAGAAGGGGGGGGGCAGGGACGTCAACGGGGGTGTTTAACGCTGGTTTCAGTCACATAGGTAATCCCATGCTCAAATCAAGGAGAGTCCCTTTAACATTCTCTCTGGCTAGCCTAGCTAGCGTTAGGGTTAGCCTACCTAGCGTTAGGGTTAGCCTAGCTAGCGTCAGGGTTAGCCTAGCTACCATCAGGGTTAGCCTAGCTTGCGTCAGGGTTGGTTAGCCTAGCTAGCGTCAGGGTTAGCCTAGCTACCGTCAGGATTAGCTTAGCTACCATCAGGGTTAGCCTAGCTGGCGTCAGGGTTAGCCTCGCTGGCATGGCAAACTGTCAGATGATTTCAAAGTAAATAAAAACTAGTTGTAAGATGCCCACAGTCTTTTTAAACGGTTTATAGTTGTAATGTTTCCCCTGTATCACTAAAGCAGCCTACCACCCTCCTTTAAGGGAACTTGAAAAAACATTAATGAAAGGCTATTAGATTAAACAAACAGGAATTCAGTTATTTATGCTGGCAACGATGATTCATTATGATTACTAGTTTGAAGAATGGTCGAAAAAAGCGAATGATCCAGACGATTTATCTGCAAAAATCGGCCTGATCAAATTTCAATCCAATGGATTTTCGGTCCCCAGAGGCTTCTGTGTGTGGCATCCATCCACCGGTATGGTGGCAGGGAGATGTAAACACCTCTGAGCTACCCTGAAGAATGAACCGTAGAGTCTTACCCTCGTGGATTAATACAGCTGGAGGGAAGGCACACGTTGGGTGGCCTGTCGTGGATCACCTGCATGCAGATTGCTTGAATGGAAGGTGGATTGCTCCAGGACTCTAGCCTGGTAGAGCCATCATGACTTTGCACGCTCTGCCTCTAACGATGTGCTCCAGTTCAGTCTGGGAACTCTCAATGCCAAAACGGTTTTCATCCACGTTACAGAACGATCGGCCAATTTGGCATCCAGGTGGGTATTTCGGTTGGTGCCGACAGCAATTAAGCGTCTGTGTTCGGAGAATCGTCCCCCTGGAGAAGAGTATTGATTGGTTGAAGGTGGTCCAATCGCCTGTTAATTATTTGATGGACTTTGACTTTGGATGGAGTTTCCAGCGGCTTGTGGGGCGGAGCAAAGGATCTCACCAGGAGAATAATGGGTTCGATTCCCAAATCGAGTCCCACCAAAGTGGAGATCACATCTTCTCTCAATGAGCTTCCACATCCATACACATGCAGGCTGACTTTGAGATGCATGGGTGAAGACAATGGCCAGTTGGTTAAGGTTTCATTTTTTGGGTGAAGACAATGGCCAGTTGGTTAAGGTTTCAGTGCATTGTTATTTTTACTCCAGTTTTTGATAAGCAGATCCAGTTCGTTGTGCTGTCAAGGACATTGACAAGTACAAGGACATCAACATGTGATGATTTACCGTTCCTGCCTAGAGAATGTACAAAAGCAGTTAAAATAACAAAATAATACTTCAATAATACTTCTTAGTTAATGTCGCCTAATTATTTATGCTTTCTTGAGTGTTTGTTTTAAATAAATCACCTTTTAGCAAATGAGGAAATTGTGGATTCCTTTGGGAGCGCTTTCTCTGTGCTCACTATGCAAAGTTGCAATAATTTAAATTGCTTCAACTACCGATATAGAGAATTCCCCTGTGCCAAACATACTGTGTGGGAATGTATCACACCTTGACAGTTGTCATGGCGTTTGTTAAAAAGCCTGTCCATCTGCTTCTGCGACTAGGCTAACCTTTTGCTAACCTCGCCGTTAGCCATCAACTCCACTTAGCGGTGAGGTGGCTGTGGACCGGTTATGTGGTTGCATGTGCATGCTGGTAGCTTTGCCCGAGGCTGGTAATGAGCTTCCTCCCCGGGAGGAGAGATGGAGATGAATCCCTGGACAGTCCACAGGGCTTGCTGGATGAACCTGGTCACTCTGCCATGGAGAATGCCCGCTCTCAACTGAAACCATCTGCTTTGCATGAAGCAGAGATCAGATCTCTTCGCTTCAACAGGAGAGAAGCATCCACACAATTTTACACACCGTTCATTTAACTGGAAAGTATTAGACTGTAGCTTTAATTGATAACAACAATATTTGTCAACTTAGCATCCCTGCTCTTACTCTTTCTGTGGTCCTGGTCACTGCTCTATGGACACTTTCAGTACAGTAATACAGAAATATAGTGCTCCATTATGGATTTGGCGCCATACAGAAGACCTCACATTATCCAGATGTCACACAATAATGTGTCATACAGCAGTGGTTCCCCCTACTACAATTACAATTACAATTGTACCAACACCCAGACCGCTAGACTATCCTGCCCCCTACTGGCTGGGAGTCCAACACCCAGACCACTAGACTATCCTGCCCCCCTACTTCTACTACTTCCATTGTGGATGTGTGAATTATATTTGATTATATTCCAGTATGTTGATATCTGCATGACTGTAATGTAACTGTACAACAAGGAGAAGGGCTTCCTGACTGTATTTGTCTGACAGGAGGAGAGGAAGGGCTGGTGTAATACTACACGTACCAGATGCTTGTGTCCTTATTCTACCACCTGGCGTGTGTGTGTGTGTGTGAGAACACAATGGTGACAAGCACTGTTTGTATTGAGAAGGGGAAAACGTGGAAAAGAGAAAGACGAGGGTGTCTTGATAAATAGTGTGTCGTACAGATGTGTGTGTGTGTGTGTGTGTGTGTGTTTCTGTTTCTGGGAGAGACGGACAGTTTACTGTCTGCCTCTCAAGGTCAGCCCAGGCCTGTCTAGCCACAGCGACTGTTTCTGCTGTTTCTGTTTTGTTTTAGCTGTGCTCCACCACCGGTGCTTCACCACCCCTGCTTCACCACCCCTGCTTCACCACCGGTGCTTCACCACCGGTGCTCCACCACCCCTGCTTCACCACCGGTGCTTCACCACCCCTGTTTCACCACCGGTGCTTCACCACCCCTGCTTCACCACCCCTGCTTCACCACCGGTGCTCCACCTCGGAGAGGAAGTAGGAATTATAATCACGCCACCAGAGAGCAAAGTGTGTGTGTGTGCGTGTGTGCGTGTTGAGACGATGTCGGCGTAAAAGATGTGATTCAATAAACACTAATGCTTCTATATATGTGTAGAAACAGTCCGGCGTGCCTCATTTCACCACGGCCCCTGTGCTGCTGCAGTGGTGTACGGAGAACACTCCAGCCGCCCCATCGCCCAGAACTAACACACCGTGGTCACTGATGCTCTTATTATGGTCCCTCAGGCAGGTTCACTGTTGTTGTATGTAAAGCGAAGCAGGAAGTAAACACATTTAGCACATGACAGGAGACACATGAGTCCCTGTTCCGGCATATAAAAGGGGTGTTAGATTGTTAAAAAGGGTTTAGATAAAGAGAGAAGGCTAAGACAGCTCACGATAAGGAATGCCAACCTTTAGACTTTTGTGATAAAAGGATGTATATTTAAACTGTAGCCTGCCGAGACCATTTTAATCTAACAAAATCCACAGTCGTCTGGAAAGAGGTGGTTCCAGTAGGTGTCAATCAAAGTTATTAGCCGGTGATTGGACCACCTTTAACCAATCCGAACAAAAGACGTGAATATGTTCCAACACAGCTGCTAGAAGGCAATTGGACCACCTTCACCAAACCAGAACAACACGATGATTCTCTCCCGCCGTCAACCCGGATGTTGGTTCTGGCCGGGCACGTCTTTCTGTTGAGGGCTTCCAGACTGTTGTAGCAGAGTGGAACCATTTGTGCGCTCACAAGATCAGGGCGGTCTCATGGGGATACAAAACGGGAGGTTTTAAAATGCTCTTCAATCTAAAAAAGCTCTTCCACTTCCCTTATACCCACGGGATCCAGTGTAGGATATCGATGTGAGATTAGATTATAGGGAGGACTGGCTGTTACATAAAATGTAACTTATATTGGGGCGTGTCAAGTAAAACACACCACACGTTGTCTGTCTCCATAGCCATGGCACTGAACACATCTCATTCTTATAGATTATTGTTACTATTATTATTACTATAGATATTATAGACCTAAACTAAGATACAGTAGTATTATTCTACACATTCACATTCATACAGCACGTTCGCTACAACAAGTGCACCTTTGAAAGCTCTGTTCACACTACAGCTGTTGTAGGACTTGACCTGGCTAGTTGCCACTGTCAAATATTTGACCAAATCTACTCTGGCTCCAGTGTGGAGCTGGCAGAGTGAAAGGCCAGCTACATGTGTGTTGGGGGGTGGTTGTTAGTATTAGCTTGGCTTTAAATGTCATAGTTGGAGTGAGTGACTACCTGAGCATTCTGATCTTTACATTTTCATTTACAGTATTTAGCTGACGCTTTTATCCAAAGCGACTTACAATTAGTACATTTTACATAGAGCAGACAGGGGTTAGGCATCTTGCTCAAGGATGCTTACAGGTAGGCCATCTCTGGGGATTGAACCCATGACCTTCTGGCTGGGAGTCCAACACCTAGACCACTAGGCTATCCTGCCCCCTTTAAATCATCGTAGTCACTGATCGTTATACTGGAGCCCAGGAGCACGCAGACTGACACGGTGAATGCATGCACGCACACACACACGCACACACGCACACACACACACACACACACACACACACAGGCAGGCAGAGCCAATAACATACTCACACACACACACACACACACACACTTAACCGTTTAACTGGTTTATTACAGAGCCGATCATAAAGCATAAAGCTGAGCTATGGAGCACATCAGAGGTGTGTGTGTGTGTGTGTGTATGTGTGTGTACACCATATAGGGGGTAGGGATGATGGTGGAACGGATGAATATACAGAAACACTCGGCGTTGCGTCGGTATGTTTGCTCGTTGTACAGACACTGTGGCACTTCCGCATATCTCCATCCCTTGTGTCAGAAGGCTGTCTCTTTGAATGAGAGTTGAATCCATCAGCTCAAAGTGGAAGAGCTCCCTCTCTCTCTCTCTCTCTCTCTCTAACTTTCCCTCTCTCATATACTGTATATTACTCCCTCTTTCCCTTTTATGTCTCCTTCTCGAATATCTCCATGCCTTCTGCTCTCTCTCTCTCTCTGTCTCTCTCTCTCTGTCTCTCTCTCTCTCTCTCGCAAACGTAATTTTCTCTCGCGCGCGCACACACACACAAGCCTGGTCTCTCTCTCTCTCTTCTCTCGTGCACGCTCTCTCATGTGATTGTGTTTCCCTGGCGGGACCAGATCAATCCGCCACCTACGGATAATGTCATCACGCGGACGCAGTCACGTGCGCGCCCGACAGGCGCACAGGCTGCCAGCCTTTCATTGCGTCTACGTGTGTGTGTGCGTGTGTGAGTGCGTGTGTGTGTGTGTGTGTGTGCATGTGTGGGCGCGTGTGTGCGTGTGTGTGCGTGTGCGAGTGTGTGCGTGTGTGTGTGTGTGCGTGTGTGAGTCCGTGTGTGTGTGTGTGCGAGTGTGTGAGTGCGTGTGTGTGAGTGTGTGTGTGTGTGTGAGTGTGTGTGTGTGCGTGTGTGTGTGCGTGTGTGTGTGAATGTGTGCGTGTGTGCGTCCGTGTGTGAGTGTGAGTGCGTGTGTGAGTGTGTGTGTGTGTTTATACATTCATGTGTCTGACCAGTTTGTAGTATCGACAGCAGCCCCGTCGCTGTGCTCATAAATAAATCCTTATGATTAATCCCTAAAACATGGAGGGAATTACTGTGGGGAACGGGGGGGGGGGCTCTCATAAGACGACACTGGCATGTTTGGACATCCAAGAAGCTTTTGTGGCAGAGAGAGAGGGGGGGGGGGGGGCGGGAGAGACATAGAGGGGAAGAGAGACGTGGCCAAGCGGTGTCCAGAGCCTGAAGAAGGAAACCATAATGTTTGATTGGGCGAAGGTGGTCTCGAAAACACCTGCTAACTTTGATTGACACCAACAACAACAACGGACTGGCCTGCGGGGGGAAATGGATTGGTCGGGACACCGCGTCCTGGTATGTTATTTATCTTTGTGCGTGCGTGTGTGTGCGTGTTGTGCGTGTTTAAGGTAAATATTGGAAGATGGCATTAAAGCAGATATAGCCCACATGTGTAGATCTGGCCGAGGATTAAGATTCTATATTTAGCTCATGTCCTTACTCGGCCGCGGAGGTTCCGTAGCTTTAATTCCCCCCACCAGCGCCCAGAGTATATAACATATTCCGCTGTGTTCTTGAAATCCTGCTCACGTTAAGAGAGAATAGGGCAGGGCATTTTCAGGGAGGCCAAGAAACCCAATCTCCCAAAATAGGTCAGTTTGAAAGCACGATGAATTTTCATACAGCCCCTGTTAAAAGGTTTTTTAGGAGCGAGGATGCCTCTCTGACTGACACTCGGCTGGGTGGGGAGAGGCTGGCCATGGCTACAGGCGGCCTGAAGATTACTACTGCCCCCTAATGGCTGGCCCTGGTAGCAGCAGCCTCTTTTCAACCGGCTGGGCTGGCGTCTGGGAGCGCCACCTCTCTACCTTGTGCCAAGGCTAAATTGTGTGGGTTCAGTTCCGCATTCAGGAGCGCTGATTATGGCTTCAACAACAGCGACGTGGGTGTCTAAAAAGCACACGGAGAAAAGGGATGAAGATGTCTCTTTTTTCTCTCTCTCTCTCTTTCGGAGCCCACGCAGAACCCAGAGAGCATAGAAATACAAATCAATGAAGATGTGCCAGACTTGGCACTCGTATCTCGTAAATCAGCGCTCTTAAAAGGCCCGGGGCGCTGGAGGAAGAAGGAGGCGCTCCGTGACTCATCATCCAGAAATAAAGTAATTACTCACATCCTGTTTGGCTAAACATCTGATAAGTTTATTTTGCTGACGAGGCCCTCGGTTCACCTCCGACCACCATCGTCTTTACATGGATCTCTACGCAGCATATTCCTATATTGATTCCTATGGTGGAACCCTATAATCAGGGCAGAATGTCAGAGGACACCTGCGATTGAGAACTGCTCCGCACAATGCCCTTTACATGTATTCACCCTTTGCAAGGTCTGTAGCCCATTTACTGATCCATCCCCGCAAGCCTTACGCCAAGGCAGCAGCAAAATACATAGTTTCTGAGAGAGAGAGAGAGAGAGAGAGAGAGAGAGAGAGAGAGAGCGCAACACACAACACTAACTACAAGAGAAAAGAGGGTCAGATGTGAGCCCCGGGCCAGGCCTACAAACAGCTAGCGGTGGGATCGCTGCAGGGTGGCTCTCCTTTCATCCACGGCACCGCCGGTTAGCTAAACGTCCCCCCTGATGCTCTGCCATGACAGCTGGAGTCCCCCTGTGTGTGTGTGTGTCAGCCGACTGCTAGCCTGCGTAGCGATTTCCATAGGCACACAGCCACACACTCTAACACACAGATACACATCACAGCCTGTAGACACATAGCAGTAACTTATATGTGCAAAAAAAAATGCCATATATGGTCGTATGATGCATGCCATATATGGTCGTATGATGCATGCCATATATGGTCGTATGATGCATGCCATATATGGTCTGACGGTGCATGCCATATATGGTCGTATGATGCATGCCATATATGGTCTAATGGTGCATGCCATATATGGTCGTATGATGCATGCCATATATGGTCGTATGATGCATGCCATATACGGTCCGATGGTGCATGCCATATATGGTCGTATGATGCATGCCATATATGGTCGTATGATGCATGCCATATATGGTCGTATGATGCATGCCATATATGGTCGTATGATGCATGCCATATATGCAGTGTAATGACCTATAATAGATGACTGCCATTCATTACGAGGAGGGTAGCGGGGGTTTTTTGGGGGGGGGGATTCTTTTGGTTCAACACATAAACAATGAGTGTAATGAGCTGTCTGAGAAGAAGGGAATTAGTTTTGTTCTATCATTATGATTCTCATTATTCGCATACGCAAGCAGCGATATCGGACACCTGCTGACAGGTGATTGGTGTGTGATAGTTAGCTAACTGTCACCCGGCTAGCTCTGACTGTGACGTCTGAGATACACTCGCTGGTGTGTGAAATGAAGCTGTTGTCTGCCGTCACGCACGCCCAAATATGGACTTCCAGGTCTAGCGCGATTCGTTAGCTGTGGAAGTCGTTATGGTTTCTGTTGGTGGCACCGTTACTGCTTTGATTTGACAGTGGTCGCAGGACTGAATGGCCCCTGTGCAATCAGAGAGAAATATACCTGCATACTGCCTCATGGCCTCATGGTACGGTATTCCAGGGGCGGGGATTGGGACTAGTGGTCTGGGTGCTCCCGGAGGTTCGAGCCCCGGAGTCGGCCTGTAAGCATCCTTGAGCAAGTTAGTTAGTTGGGTGCTCGGCGGGATTTTCTGTGGGAAGTCATTAAGGAACCTCCGGGAAGAATATGCTAACAGGGTGTGTGTGTAGAGTGCCACCCCTCAGACTACACTGCAGTAAATATGGATGTGTGTGTGTGTGTGTGTGTGTGATGATACCAGTTCCAGCCCACACTGACAAACACTCACATGCACCTCTTGTGCGGGCCGCCAAACCTTCTCTCCTCCTCCCCCACTCTTCATCTTCATCTTGCTCAGCTGTTTGGTGACTTGAGTTCTGTGCGAGCTCTCGTCGCCCAGGCAACATTAGTCATCGCCCGCCCCATCGGTTGTGTTTACCACTCGTCTGTTTACGTCCCGGATCAGAAGTGAGTGGGAGGCAGCAGGCAGGGGCAATTCCTTGGCCGCTTAACTGGACCCAGGTCAGCTCAACCATTGGCTGTTATAATGTCACTTACTATAAAGAGACGTTTTTCCGCTGTGGATCTGAACACAAGACCTTAGGAATAAGACCTCCTCCTCTCAGTTACCACATTACAATTAGGTCATTTAGCAGACGCTATTACATGGGGGGGGTTAGGGATCTTGCTCAAGGATGCTTACAGGCAGGACAACTCTGGGACTCGAACCCAGAGTACAGCGCCTAGACCACTAGACTATCCTGCCCCCTACTGGCTGGGAGTCCAACACCTAGACCACCAGACTATCCTGCCCCCTAC
>JAOEHI010002443.1:0-11669 GCA_025447815.1 Percopsis transmontana
CACATATATATATATATATATATATATATATATATATACACATACACACACACACACACACACACACACACATACATATATACATACATATTTATACACACATATATATACACATGTATATACACACACATACATACATACATACATACACACACACTTTGCCTGGACAAAAGCATCTCCTAAATGCTGTAAATGTAAAATATGACAAAATAAACATGGCATAACTTAGTCATTAAATATTGATTTATTTAAACAGAATAATTCAAATTTGTTGTGAGGAAATTAAGCCCAATGATTGCTTATAAAAATAAAATTAGATTTTGTAAATTGCACTCCTTTAGTTCTTCCACCTCACTGGATAGATTTTATTCTGAGATTGGCTTTGCAAAGTCCTTACGGTGGTTTACCTTTTCCTATGTATTCAAAGCAAGGTTAACACAAATAAGAAGTGTTATACAGCACTGTGCAGGCATTAAGGAGTACACTTCTTTTTATAACAAAAGTGTCAATGTCAAAGTCCAACAAAAAAATCAAAAGCAGCACTCTTTTTTTTTCTCCTCTTTTAGTTTTAGGTTTTAAACTCTCTTCCATACAAGGTAAGTAATGGTGCCAACCTCAGGCCCATTTGGTAGTTGCCACTGTGTTTGGGAGACAAAGGGTAGACCCTACTTTAAGACTCCATATAATCATGCATACACTTTCACTTTACCCTCTCATTCATATATATTTATATATGCAGACTACACAGTGGTACTAATTTTATTTTTATATATAATGCATTCTTTTTGAATGCGTCTGTCTGACCAAATTATTGCAATTGTTGGTTTAACCTGAAGTAGACTGAGAATTTGTGAACCAATAATTTTAACAACTTTAAGTGAATTTTTAAAATGTGGGAATATTCATGTTTGTCATTCGGAAAGTTAACAGAAGACCATTTGCCAAATGGTCAAATACTCAACTTCTGTAAAAAAAATTAGATGTCTTTGGCATTGACGTGATGAACAAAAAGGTTTGCCGTTTGCTCACATGCATTCAAACAGAACACAGTACAACAGCAAAACAGTGGCTATTGCAGGAATAAGGATCAATATTTTCTTCATGTTTGCCATGCCAGACTCTTTTTGTGCTTTCCCAAAGCACAAAGTTTTAGGATCTAAACAGCTGGATTAATCTGTGGTGTAGTCTGCATCTGAGAGAACAAGAGCAGGTTATCTGTCCTGAAAGAACAAACAACATTTGGACTGATTTTAAAGTTAATAGGGATTGTTCCCCTCACAGTGAGACCACTAATAAAGCCCTTGAAATGACAAGTAATACCTTAGTAGTCAATACTTATTAGTGGTTTATGTTCAAATACTCCATTTCTTTATAGATTAAATCCGACATATAAAGGCTGTAAAACCTAAATAAGTGGGCATGCTGGTCTAGTCTCTGCCCTGTCTCGCCGAAAACAGAAGGAGAACCTTCTCTACTTCTGGCCTAGCACGGCTACGGTAAACAAAACGTCAAACGAGGTGCATGTTGCTGCGAGTAGACTTAAGCGTGTTAAAAAATAAAATAATATATAGAGAAAGCGTCAGACGTGCAGAACCACGCTCCTGTTAGTCCACCTCCATCATCGCTTGCTGTCCTGGGTGCAGGAGACGGTCAGCCTCCGGTACACCAGGCTGCGGTGCTGTGGGTCCAAGCAGTGTGCAATGCTCTGCTCCACTTCCTGGCAGCGCCGCTGGAAACGCCAGCGGTCCCTGGCCAGCTCCTCCCACGGCCCCCGGCGGTCCTCCTCCTCGTCGCTGGCCCAGATCTCCTCCAAGTTCTCACAGAAACGCACCTGGGTAGGTGGAGAAATAGTTACTTGCAGGGGACGCCATTTTATGCGGAGCGGACAGAAGGAACGCATGAGGAATCACGTGCTTCTTTAAAAAAGAAGTGCCGATGCAGTTTCATAAGAGAAACCATTAAAACCTAGGATGAAGGAGAGAACACCCAACTAAATTAGAAGCAACTTGCATTGGAGAAATGTATATTGAAAAATGGAGCACAGCAGGGAGCAAACATCCATTCAATCTATTGAGGTTCTCTGCATGTACTATAATTTTTTTTCCATGGCTACACACACCCAGCAAAGGAAGCCATCACATAGATAGGCTTCCCTCCTCTGTCTTCCTACCAACACTATCCTTCCTTACTAGTAGGGCTGGGTACTGGCACAGATGTTCCGATTCGATTATTATTCCCAAACTAACAATACGATTGCATTCTGACAGGAATGAGCTTAGAAATTAGTTAGGCTGTCAGAGCCCGTCTATTTAATTCTCTGGCTGTTTAACCATAGCGTAAACTATATATTTTTTCAAACAACCCGATTACCACACCCATGTTGATTATGGACCAATGCCTGCTCCTGAGGCAGGCCTTCAGATGCTGCCTCATAGAGCATCAAAAGGAAGCATCCTAGATCATGCTAGACTGAAAGGCACTGGCAGGTTGCAGTGGATTTACATCACTTCGACATTCACAGACATGGCACATGCAGAAAATAACACCACAACTAACGGGGAAGGCATTTGCACAAATAGACAGACACACACACACACATTAATGGGACTTTTTCCTCCCACTGCTGTGGAGAGTGGTGGATTTCCCCATTTCACGCTCAAATGAATTCTCTAAAATAGAGCAATCTTTGATTTTAGTACTAGTACTGTTAATAAATAATGAGATGAGGGAGAGATAGAATAATTTATCTGACAAGGAACAGGCTGTTCCTCCTCAGTTAGGAACGCATTGCTGGTTATCCAGTGATAAGAAGGTGGTAAAAGGTCATTCACACAGCATCAGAAAAGAGCTGTAGCTGTAATAGTATAAGTAATAGTAAGCTTTACATTCAGTTTTTACAACTTAATTGTAAGCGTGTGACTTGGGTGCAGTTACATCCTGTTAGATCAATAAGTCTCTGGCATTGTACAAAAAACAAAAACAAAAAAAAACACCAAATTACTGTGGCGCAGGGCTGTGTAATAGTTTGATATACAGATTGCTACTATTTTCAAATGCATTCCTACGGAACACAATAGTGTTGTCAAAACACTTCATTTACAGATCTGTGTGGGGCTTAGTGACGCCCACAGAGGACTAACCTTTAGAACACAGAAACTCCTGCATTGCTATAGTGACTCATCTCACATGTAGAATAAAGTCATTTGTTCAGAAGCTCTAGTAAAATCATGATGCAAATCGAGTGACACACCTGGTCTGACCAGTTAATGCCAAGTCATCTCATGAGGCACATTTAGGATGACAGAAAGAAAAATGTGATGAATGAGAGGAAGATGGAAATGTAAAAAAACACCAACCTTTTTTACTACAACGCAGGCTGATGTAGTGCTAATGGTGGTGGCCACAGTGCAGGCCAGAAACTCTGAGAACCCACTGTCCAGCCTTTCCTCTGCATCCTCTTTCCTGTACTGGGGTGGCGACGTTGCGGCCTCGTGCCAAGAGGAGCGAGGGGAACCCTTCTTGACATGGCCCCTAGCCCGAGGCTCTGCTTTGGGGGGTTCTCGGGTCCTGAGGGGGGCCTGGAAGTTCAGGGGACTGTAGGGGTCCGAGAGGGTGTAAAAAGAATTCCAAAGGTGGAGGCTCTCTGCCTCGTCTGCCTCGCTGGCTGAGGTGGAGTCGTCCCAGATGTCCTGATTTCGAGGTGGGGAGGAGGACAGGCCGGGAGGAGAGGCTGGGGAACACGACAGGGGTGAAGAGGCCTGGTTCGGAGAAGAGACCGGGGAAGAGTCAGGGTGGCTGTTGGAGGCTGAGGCGGTGGGAATGGCCCTGGCCACAGCCACGCTGGTGTGGAGGCAGGCTGTAAAGTTGTGGGGGTTGTATGGGTCCCGACTTTGCTGCAGGGAGTTCCACAAGCGCTCCGTTTCCGAGTCTGCATCATTTTCCGAGTCTGAGCTTTCGTCGTCATCCTCGTCGACCGAGTCGGACAGGTCCGAGGAACCTTCGCTGTCAAAGCCGTCATCGTCCTCGCTGAACTCATCCGATTGGCTGTCATCGCCGTCGTCGTCGCTGCAAGAGCCACCCATTATGTAGGCAATTGCCTTATTCTCGCAGAGGGGGATTCTTGGCACTACGGCGCCGGCAGATGAACCCTCCTGGGCAGTATCTCCAGCCTCATCCTCAGAACCGCTATCACTGTCAGAGTCCTCCATCTCTTCTTCTGCCACTACCAACTCCTTTGCCGTCACTGTTGTGGACTCTTCCTCCTCTCTGCATTCAGAACTCTCTCCTTCAGTTTTGATCATTAGGAGTGCGCAGCCTTCGTTCAATAGATTCGCCTTCTGCCAGACCTCTTCAGAGAGGACTTTTAACATAGAGAGCCATCTGATGGTGGGCTCTTCTTCAAGACTGAAATAGCCATGGTCTTGATCAGGGGTAAGAACTGCCACCTCACTGCAGGAAGTGGCAAGTCCAGCTCCATCAACATGGCCTGGGATACTGGGCACCTGTGAACTCTGAAGAGGTCCTGGTTGGGATGTGTGAGGGTTTACATTGTCAGTAGCCTTCTCTTTGTTGCTGGAGTGTCCAGCGCATTCGCCTGGTATTGATGCTCTGCTACTGCACGATGCAAACGGACCGGTTGTCTTGGCAACGGTGGCTTTTGTACCACACGCGGGTTGAGCACAATGGTCGCTTGTAACACGCCATTCTTTCCCCTGAAATATATTCGACAGCCAACTTTCAGCGTTTTCATAGCTTCCCCCAGCCCACACGTTCTTACCGGTGCTGTCTCTCTTCAGCAGGTAACCCGCCGCCTCTGTGGGCCAGTTATTTTCACAAAGGATGTGGTTAAATTCCATTTCCCGATCTGCTGAACTTAAAACATGACTATAAATTTTCCTGATGGTTGAAAAATCTCTCATATGTGAATTTTGCCTGTCTTTAATGTCTATTTCGGGATTTTCAATCCCCATTTCACGAAGCGAATCTGAGTCCAACCAGTTTAAGGTACTTTGGCCCGCAGCGCTAACGTTACTGGGCTGACATCTCAGGTACGTTACTTGGTGAGCCGAAAGCTGGGTTACCGGCATTATGTCGTTCAACTGTCCAAAAAATACGTTTTCATCAACAAACGTCTGCTTAACTTCTTCACTGACCCACCCGGGTACACACTCGGATAGGGCGGGAGTTTTGGGACGACCCAGCAGATATTTCAGCAAGAACGACCAGGCTGGCCTCGACACTACCGATAGCATGCTAATCCACGAGCTGTCCTGGTTCTTCTGCCCAGAAGAGGCCACTCCATGTCCGCTGGAGGCGGCCGACGCCTGCCCTCCGGAATACCGTCCATCGTTATTAATACTCTTAAACATGTTGTACGCTTCCTCAAACAGAAAAATATTAAATTCAAAAATAGAGATATTACACCCAGCGAAATTAGTAGGCTGGCTAAATACTATGAACAGCTGCCAAATGGCAGAACCTGTCAGCAATCAACAACAACCACCACTGTCCATTTTCTAGTGAAACATCTGTTTATTTTCAGTTATCCATGTTTTACAGTAACTGCCAGACACACCAGGGAACTCTGCTAGAAGGAATCAGGTGAAGATCATCGTCCATGTTGGCTACGTCTGTCGCGGCGTTCAGGTTCATACCGGGGACATTTTGTTGAGAATGGTGGTTAAACTTCTTTCGTGTAGTGATCTTAGTGAATACAGCAACATCGGAAGTGTGGAGATTAACTGGAAACTCACTTGACGTACTGTTGCATAGAAAATCCAAATCAAACGATGATAGACAAGCCATTTTGATAATATATCTTATTGAAAACGCCGGTGTCGTTTGAAGATCCCCCTTGTGGACGCCTCCAATGGTAGCCAACGTTATCCAGTAATGCTAGCAGTAGCTGAGTCGAAGAGCGTTGTTACAAAGGACTACTAGCGAATCCAAATAAAACAGCAAACGATCGAAACGTATCCGTAAATAACATATAATGCAAATAAATTGTAAACAGACTTCTAGTGTTAAGATTGTGAAGCTCTCCGCCTCGTTTGAATTTTCTTAGTCGTGACGTTTCCTTATACGGGTTTGCCTCACTTTTTCTGTCCGGGATTTCATCAGAAACGCAAAGGAGCTAACATTATCAGCGAAACGCTAGGGGGAGTCGCTATGTGACAGTAGAAAGATGAAACGCATGTCTCTTAGCGTGCATGTTACATAATTAAATTCGGTCGAGTTTAGCACATGTTCTGTGCTGCATCTGATACATTCACCCCCTAAGGTTGTTGAGGTCAGTAACACTGGTAACATTTGTGGCTTAAACTATACTGTATGCTTTTTATACAGCTATATTATATATTATATATTAGCATTGATGTAGCCTAGACTATGTGTATGTTTGTTGATTGTAAGTTAGTTAAAATAATTGCATTTTGACTTGCTTTTATCCCATAATACATTTGATTTATTAAATTTCATTGCAAAATTCAAATTCGCTACATTTTGCTAGCACAACAAAAGTGTGTGTGTGCGTGAACGCGTACGTGAACGCATACATGCAAAATTGAGCCTGCATGTCATGTGTGGTTTCAGTTTCTGGTTTCTTAGAAATACTCCCCCAGGAAGCAGGCATACTGTATATCAGTCTTGAATAGAAACACCAATGGCTCACACGCACACACACACACACAAACACACACTGGGTGTGGAGCCTATTTGGCCATATCAGGTCTATCCAGTTTCCGAGTGTTTGCAGCCGTTTTGAATACATTATAATTCTACTTGCTTCTACTATGTTTGTTTACTATTTATTTATGATCATGAGGAATCAACCTCAGTCTGTCATTACAATGTTACAATGTTAAAATTACATTTAGCAGACACTTTTATCCAAAATGACTTACAGTGAGTACTGTTGCAGTATTATGGAGCAGATAGGGGTTAGACATCTTGCTCAAGGATGCTGGATCGAACCGACAACCATTGGGTGGCAGTCCTCCACCCTAACCACTAGACTATCCTGCCCTATGGAACATTCAGTGACTCACGAAGGAGATTGATTGTCAATAATTACACATGATCTTCCACACAGTACATGGGCAAAGTACACCACGTGCCATTAAAAGTTCACATGCCACCCACACCCACATACACGCTATAGTGGGGTCCAAAGGTCAGTATATAGTTTAGTAGCCAGGGTGAGCAGATTACATTCAGCCGCACTGACTCCTGTATTGCATCAAGCACTGTTTGAACCAGCTGTCTGATATCACAAATGGTTCTAGCACACTTTCCATTTTGATACATAAACACGCGTACACCTAACCTCAAAAATGCACTATTATGTGACATTTAGAACATGTGATGAAAATGTATTAAACGAAATGACTACCCATCTTTTACAATGGTAAATTAAACAGCTAATTTACCTCTGATATCAGGTGTATTTACTGTATAAACGCGTCAAACACGAAACATTGGTAACACCTAATATATAAGATTGATATTATATATTATTTCTATGCTTCCATTCTTTTTTGTAGATGAACTGTACATGATTTATAAACACAAAATAGTCATAAGCCGTCATCGTCGTAAGCACTAGTCTGTTTCCCTGTTCCATATTTACCTTGTGTAGGTAGCACAAGCATGCAAGTCAGGTACACTTACATTACTTAACTCCCAGGGTTGTCAGCTAACATGCAAAACAAGTAGTTTTGCTGTTTAACGAGTAGTGTTTGATGGTAGTGTGTATAAATAATACAAAAATAAATACTATGAATAATACTAAAACCTCACGTCAAAACAAAACAAAACAAATGTAGAGCTATAACCCTGCTTTAACTGAAGCTACATACTGTATATACTATGTTTTCATTCCAGTACCAATATTTGTCCATGTACTGTACATTAACTGTTGATATTGCAGTAATTAGTCTGAAACTCTAAACTCCAGCTTTAGTCCCCTTCCATATAATAGACTGTAGAGGACGCCCTTTAGGCCTACAGTATGTCTTCTACAGACCAGACTGTGGTATGCTATGTATTTCTGCAGCTTGGTCCATACAAAAAAGAAATTACAGAATGTAAAAGAAATGTAAACCCAACAACCCTTTACTATTCTTTCCCATATATTTTAAACATGTACTTTGCTGTTTTATTTTGTGAATCTTCTGTCTTTTCCACAAAATCTAAAAAAAAATAAACACTTAAAAAACGAATTGTTTCACTTTCTCTTTATATTTTCCCTCACCTCCATAATGAGCTAATAATCATCATCAGCTAATAATCTTTCTAAATATATCACAATCCATATGAAAATATACATAATCAATAATAATATGGGGATATGTAAAGAACACAGCTGCACTAGCCCCCTCTTAATTTGTGCCTCTCTTATAATTCGGGTCCACTCTACAGTGTTCCTACTGTACCTTTGTTAGTTAGACATTAGGTTCCTTAAATCTATCGCCCCCTGCTGGAGTAAAGAAAATAAGGCATTTTGTCCGTTTAAAGACAGCCAGGGAGACGAGACAGAAGAGGAGCTACTAGAAAATCACCTAATAACTGTATGTCCGTTTGTTTTCTTAAATCGAATATGAAACCTGCACAAAACCACTAACTAGCTTAATGAGTGAAAGTAAGAATACATTGTATAATTTGCCTACAGTAACCCATGAAGGATCTGTAGGGAATCTGTCTTGTCATGCAACTAAGCTTTAAATGACTGATGGACTGATTAGCCTACGTTCCTTATAAAGGTGAATTTACAAGTCACGTGAATGTATCATACATTGTTTCACAACGGACCTTCAGACAAATTAACATTTTAGATTCAAGTTTATTTTGTAGTGCAAATAATATTACAAAACATGTTCAAAAATTAAAGTTACACAATACAGTATTTATTTAGCTAAAAAAGAAAAATCAAAAAGTGGGGTAAAACTCAAATCACATTATTGATATTTCATATTTACAGTACATAAAATCCTGTTCATTTTGAACTTACATTCTGTCCCCCTTTACAGCATAATTCACAGGGGTTAGGGCTCAAATCCCTGTGAGTCATTAAAAGTCTATTCAGACACACTCCACTGGCTCTCAATTTCCCCAAATAACTTCTGCCCTTGTTTCCTTTCCCCCAGATTTCAGATCCATTATTAAAAGCTAAGTCACTGATTTGTGCATATACATTATAAATACGTTATTCAGACAAGGTTATCTACTAGCCACATTAGGTATTCAGACAGTTTGTTAAGACACAGTTTAGACATGTTGATACACATAGGTCAAGTCATGTTTTTTAATTAGGAAAGGAAACACTGGTAGACAAATTATTAAAGAATATGTTTGAGATATTCACTCTCCCCTAGAAGCACACTGACATACTTTGCAAAAACACTTCAACGACAATCTTTTACTTAAGCACACAAACAAACACAAAACCATTTTCCATTTAGAGAAAGTCCTTAAAGTATCTCGTCATTTTGAACACTGCCTGGCTTTATTGAAACAAAAAAGTGAACTTTTTTTCCTTTACATGGCCACCCTGTCTTACTTTTAGCACCTGTAAAGGACAGTTTATGGTATAATATAGAACATAGAAAGACAAGAATATTTAAAATCCTGGCTTTATGATAATTTAATTTAACCGAATCTGGAAGCCTTATTTATTAATTGAATTCTGACAGAGCATTTCATTCTGGTGTTACGTAAACACAAAACATTAGCACTACCAGAAAATCCACAAGTTATGTGTAATCTGCCTTTTGGCAGAATACACAACTTTAAAAATACACAACTTTCCTTTAATGATTTACAGTTATTATTTGTTATCAAACGTAAAGTCTATAATAAAAAGGAAACTCGTCATGTGCGTTAACCGATATCCAGAAAATGAACAATATTTTATAGTTAGAGAATCCTTTATGAAATTTCTCTCCCACCATCTCGCTCTCCCACACATACACAAAAACACACAAGCTTACAGAGGCACTCATGCAAAGGAAATTGATAAGATGCCAAAACCACAAATGGGCTTTTACAGCTTTTACTTATATATTCTCCCTATAACAAAATATTCTACATCTTAGTAATTTCAATGTACAGCGCTACATTTAAAATGCTAAAAGCCAAGTGCTAGATCAGCACAATCGGTGTGCTTAGGCAGACTTTGACTAATGGCAATGATTGCTAGGGGAGCTTGCACTGTACACAATATTAGAGCAACAGTTTCTCAACAATTTAAATGAATACGCACAGACTAAAGCTCATCTATAGAACACATACAGAAAGGCTGGCATCTTGAAACCATTTTTTTGTCCAATTTAGACACACGGTCAATATTTATTTGTCAAATGTAAAAGATTGAAGGAAGGTGATACTGACATTTTATACTAAAGCCAAGCGCTTCACTATCAGCAACGACTATAAAAGCGGCGTGAGCCATATAACTTCTTCTTGGTGTGGTAGCAACGTCATTCCATGCCATAGGCAGGGGATAGCAAGGTAGACTGCTACCTTACAACAGTAGAAAAAAAAGCCATACCTTTACTCTCTCAATTCTGAAAGACAAAACCAGACATGATCCATATCCTTACATATGAAGTTATCACGTTCAAGGCAATATGCATTAGCCTGGTTAAAACCATCCTGATTTTGCAACGATTTTCTCCGTTTTACATATCCGCCTGGATCACATCAGTGGGAACTCTCAATTGAAAACAGTTTGTCAGCCAAGCAGTGCCAATAGGTGTACATCAAATCATTAGCAGGCGACTGGACAACCTCCGACCAATCAGAACCCACATGGGGATGACGTTCCAAACACAGGCACTTAATTGCTGTCGGCACTAACTGAACTACACACCTGGACGCTGATTGGCCGGCGGTTCTCTACTGACAAACAGTTTTCAACTGAGAGTTCCCACACTGATATGTAAAGCAAAGCAAATCGTAGAGGCGGAGCATGCCAACCAGGCTAAATATGGGAGAAAAATAAACACTATTTTAAAGTTCAATTACGCAGACAACATCAGAAGGTGCGGAGCTGGTCGGTTATTCTAAGGTCCTTTCACAAAGAATGTTCTGATCCCATGAGGGTGACCCCACTAAAATCTCCAGTAGCTGAAAGAGCTACGTGTCTTCATACTAAGGCCCAAGTAAAAGTGGCAAAACCTTTGAAAATCATAGGCTTCCACTTCTTTGTTCTAGTGCAGAATGTGCGTCTTTTATGGTATCAGTTGGAGCTGCCTGTACAGCCATTGTGAAACGTGTTTCAAACTCAAAAGAAACAGCATTCAGTCATTTCTTTTAAGCATGGACCGAGTTGCAAACACACACAGACACTCTCCGGCCAGCTCTGCTTCTCAGCGGGCAGACACAGTGCCCGCTGTGCCCAGCTGGTGCCAGTCTACCCAGTGCTGCCCAGGTACGAGCCTCTTGAGGGGGATGAAGGTCTCCCCCAGGAGAGTGTTCTCCCAGAAGGGGCCGTCGCCCAGCACACGCAGGTGGATCACTCTCTGCTCCAGGTCTCCCTGAGGAATGCGCTCGTACACCAGCTGGTTGGTGGTGGTGGTGGTGGTGGGTGGGGGGGGGAGGAAGAGAGAGAGAGAGAGAGAGAGAGAGAGAGAGAGAGAGAGAGAGAGAGAGAGAGAGAGAGAGAGAGAGAG
>JAOEHI010002444.1:0-11669 GCA_025447815.1 Percopsis transmontana
CCTCCGATTTTCTCCTCTTTCTCTTTGCTTCTCTGTTGGGGTCACACCCGCTCACACTAGGTGTTGTGTTTGACACACACACATACACACACACACACACACACACACACACACACACACACACACACACACACACACAGATTGAGCTATTTCGTGTCACTTCGCTTAGCAATCAAATAAATGCATGGAGGCCTGTGACACCTTGGTGCTAAGATATTTTGTTCTTACAGCACATGGGTACACCTAAAGAGATTTACAGAATTACATCGGAAAAAGTAAATTAAAAAAAAATTAAAAGGACACAACCGTCTTCAAAAACATACAAAGTACCATTGCGTGCCACAACCAGACGGGGTCTTTACAGGTTATTATGACATACTGTATAAATTGTTTTCATTTTCAGCACGTTCTCCTCTTTTTCTTAGGATCTACATAGGTAAGCGACTGGCTGCCTCTACAACCAGCACCCTGTGACACGTGCTTTAGGGCGACAACCCCCTCCCCGTCCGCTGACGGACCGGCCAATAGGGTCGCCGTCGCCCTCTCTTCTGCACTTCTGCCCCCCTTATCTTCGCATGGGGCAACCATAGGATCCTGCCTCTCTGTTTCACTCTGTCTCTCTGCACCTGTCACCTGTCTGTCAATCGGTCTGTTTGACAATCTGGAGGCAGACGAGAAGACCTGAGGTCACTTTTACTTTAACACAGAGTACAACTAACCTCACTCGAAATAAGAAACCGCAGGAGACTAGGAGAGAAAGTAGAGTTTTGCACAGCTAGACTTTAACATTTCAAACAAAACAGATAGACATTGTGTGTCATAAAATGATTGTCGAATGTGATGTGAACCTCTGATGAAGCTGCTAAATGTAGTTTTTTGGGCTGTTTGTTTTAATGTTTTACACTGGAAATGACTGTTACATAGTTGAAAGACCAACATAGTATATGGGCTGTGCTCTTTAAAGATAAATCATCTCAATTTATGATCGGCAAAAATTTACATTTACCACAATAAACGTTACTCTGACAACATTGATGTCTGTGATTTGTCAATGTTGTCAATTTGTCAAGGTTTGTATTCCCTTTATCACTGGATTTAACCTATCCTATGGTTTGTTAAACTCTTGTAGCCCTGTGAAATGAGGTGCTGGGACAAGCTAAAGTAAACTCAGACCAGTAATTTATGATATATGTCTTAATAAGATACACTCCAGATATTGTTCAATGATAGAAGACTGGAAAAGAGATTTAACCTTTCAGCGAGTCAGTTTGCACTCTGATGTGAGCTTTTCAGCAACTTGTATATGAGCTGCCACATCTGTTTGAAACGTAATCACTTCTCCGCATAAGGTAAATCAATGCAGTTGGATGTGTGTTTATCTGGCACGTTTGATCTGCCATTCCACTGGTGTTGACAAATTGGTGCTAAACTAACCCACCAGTGATGAGTCCTCCTCCTGTCTGAGAGGCCTCTCTTACAGAGAAGTTATGACATCACACCAGTCTCTTTCCGTCTGCCTTTGTCGTTTCTTACATCACTTTTCTCTCTCTCTCTCTCTCTCTTTTGTTTTACAAGCGTATCTGTTGGTCTGACCAGTCAGGGATTTGTTGTTTTATTGCTTTCCCATGAACCACGGAGCCCTTTCCTCTCGCCCTGTTGAACATCTCGTGAAAATAGCTGGCCTGCTTTTGGGCCTAAGCAAACTGATGCCGTGCCGTACTGCCTAGTGGCTAAATAGCCCCCATTTGTTGTCCCGACTGACTTGAGTCCAATGAGTTTATCAGCTATTTGCAGGGTGTTTGATGTGCGGCATCCTGTGGAGCTCATTAAGCTACCTTTAAACACACCAAGCTGACAACGCAACAACAAGCTGGTCCTGCAGCTGGTTCCTATTCACACAAACACACACACACACGTACACACAAGGACACACAAATGTCCAACGCACATTTTGGCATCACCTCAACACAGATGGAATTAAAATGAAAAAGTGTGTTTTTTTACGGAGTGAAAACAACATTTTGAGGATAGTCCAGAGTGATAGCTTTTGACCCAATAACTGTATGTTATTAGCAATGTGACAAAAGGAATTTAGGTGGAACAGCTTTTGATTCTTTATCAGATGTATCTGTGTGGCTAGTGACTGACTTTACCCCCACCTTTCAGACTGGGCTGTCAGCAGCCTAGCCATGATTTAGAAAGATTTCTAAATCATGTTCTCGACAAATCACATGGGACACCTCTTTTAATAAAGTCTTAGCTTCATTTAAAGCAAGGGACTGTGCCAGGATACGTTATGTTAGAATTGCCTTTTAGAAAAGTACCTACTCATATATTATTCTCTCAAAATCTCCAAAAAGTTCAATTCATACCTTTGAAACATTTGGCAATTTGGTGTGAATCATGTGAACCTTCTATGTATCTGTTAAGAAGGTGGTATAAAATAGAATAGAATAGAATACTGTTTCTTTGTCTCCGATCAGTGCCAGGGAAGACTCGCTGGACGACATACTGAGGTCTAGACATTCTTGAAGAAATCTGTTCATTTCCTGAACTGCACTTTAGAGATCGGACATCTGTCTTTCTGTTTAAAGCATTATCTTCCTGTTCCTATACCACTAGACAGGAAACAGAGTCCGGTTTCAGAGAGTTTATGTCAGAAAAAAAGCATGTGCTTTAAAATTGCCATTTCACCTATGACTTAACATTCAAACAAGGTCACTATTAAGCCCCCATCTGAGGAAGATTCATTTTGCCATATGCGATCAGATTCCTCCCCACATAATCTGTCTGAAAAACTATTAAACAAATAAAGCTACAGCTTATTGTGTTCAGGCAATCCTTATATGAAGTGAGTGATTGAAATATTGTTTTATGTGTGATGTCAGCATTTTCTTCTGCTTATCCTCTGAGATGGAACAACCCCTGCTTTGTGACGTATAGATGTTACTATCTGAGATCCACTTGACGTCATTTTCCTACGAATATGGCATCCCTCACGAAATGATAGAAACTGAAGTGAAATCCCAAATGCAAATGGCAAAAGGCTCTTATGACCGGATAGAAGGCTGAACCATTATCATATTACCTCAGTCAGCAATAGTAGCAAGAAAGTCAAACGTTTATTTGCAAGAGATTGAATTAAATTGGTAACAAAAATATATTTAATAATGTATTTGCAGAAATGGATATGGATTTAATGGCAATACATTTTATGTAAGGCCGATATGGTGAATGGCCTGCATTGAGACTGTTATTATGTAATAAAAATGCACTGCCACAGATACTTTTACTGGAATATAGAGCTGGATTTAGAGATGTATGGTATACTGCAATTTTATTTGTTATTCTGATATTTTCTAAGTTCTGCAGCAATGTGAAATTGACCTAGACTGTTTGTTTTGACAGTTTCTTTTCTCTCATGTACCCAAACGCATGCACGTCCGTCTATTTTGTTGAGGTGTGCCAGCCTGCGCACCAGGAAAGGACAATAATGGCTTCCATGTGCCTCCTCCTCTCCCCTCCGTACACTCCTCGTTCTCCGACAAGTGGTAGTCAATCACAGCCAGTGTGACATAATGGAGAGGACAGAGCAATGATCTGTATCTAAACAAATGGACCTAGTAGCTGTCCCCTGTGGTGATGGACCTGACCAGCCCCGACACGCCAGATAGCCACAAGATTAATAACTGCTTTGGAGTTTGACCCCAAATCTGTACTGCCTTGTTCATGCTATGTAAACAGGCTGCTCCACTATGGGTTGCTGCTACACAGTTGCTGCTCCACAGTTGGTCAGCGTTAAATGGGCTTTTTTTACCCAGGTTCATTTAAATATGTGATTTTAAACGTTTGCTTTATATTAGGAGGATATGAATTGAAGAAAAGTTAAAGAAGGAGAAGTGTATGTGTGTGTGTGGTGTTACACATCAAAGGAGCTTCTGAGCCGGTGAGCTGGGAGTCTATGGTTTGAGGTTGAACTGGGAGATCGCATGTGGCAAAACCATCACCACAACCTTTCCCACCGGCTGACTGTAGGGTACCTTCATTAAATACCTTTGTATAACACTCAGAAATACAGCATGACACTGAAAACACACTGCTGGTTTAGAAATGATTTGTTTTCCCATCAAAGGAAGGCATTTGAGAATGCCTTCATAAACCTATCATCAATCTTCTTGTACGAGTACGATGTTTTTCCCCGAAAAGTACTCAGATAGTCTTACAACATCCACAATGGAGACCGTTTTTGAGTGATTTAACAGACAGATTGATTTGGAGGCAGGGCCATTTGATCAGGTACATGGAAATTTGAACATAATTACATAACAGCACTTTAACACACTTCCTTTTCTTGGTCAGTTTAGACTGTATTGTATTTTGTTTAGACAGTAATAAACTGTAAAACATTTTCTTGAACAAAGAAAATTTAATACTAGCATCCTCTGTGTAGTAGGAACTAAATTTATATTTTAAATCATGTATAAAGTTTACTTTATACGCAGATGTTAACCTAGACTATATGTTGTTGCATTAATTCTCGGTCAGCTAAACTGTATGTTTGTATGCATTCCTTCATTGCTTTACTAGATGTTATAGGAAGCTTTATCCTCCATGACCTTCCAATTTGGCTCCTTTGCAGAGTAAACGTTAGGATGTGGGTGTCATTATAAAGCCCCTCCTTTGGGTTCAGAGTTGCAGTCAGTCTAATAACAGAGAGTCAGTCAAGTTTAATGCTGCAATTTGGGTTTTGGAATGAGTTCCATCTACTGGACGGGGCTGGGCTTTTTCATAGCTGCCGCACATTTAATTGACCTGCTGCTGTTGTGTAACCTCATTAGGTAGGGCGGTGCAGACCAGTCAAAGCATTGCACCCCAGAGTCTAATGACCACTTACAGTACAGTACAGTACATTACAGTACACTATCACACACACACACACACACACAGCTCCATCTGTGCCCTGTTGTACTAGTCTGTTCAGTTACTGACCAATGAGCACAGAGCACTGATGCTCATTTACATCATTTACAGTAGTTTTGGCCATGGGTTTATCATGACATTTCTTGTGGTTTCAAATATTCTGTGATAATAAATGCTTGACATTCTCCAAGGACCTCCTTTGAGACATGGCAGCGTCTGTTTCATGGTAGATAAAGAAAGGACTTTAATACAATGCAGATGAATGTGTATTTCTGATGTTCATTATATATTACTGTACTCGTGGCTGAAACAGCATATTTTGGTGAGAGCATTTTTTCATCAATGCTGCAATCTTCAGTGTCTCATACTGACACAGTTTTACAAGACAGGCTTCTTTTAAGATGAGGTAGTCAGATGAAAACCAGAGCCTTAGGCTTCACTCGCATCTGTCTCCTGACTAAAAATAGGATACAGTTTCAGGGGTGGTTGGACTTCGGTCTGGTTCAGAGCCAGCTACACAGTTCACTGTCTGATCTCATCGGCCACACAATGATATGACTCAGCCCAGGGTCTCCAGCAACACCCAAACCCTAGCTAGCCTATACTACAGAGGTCTTCTGTTGCAATCCAGATCCCAAAGCCTGTAAAAGGCTCATTCGGGAACCTCCACCAATCAGAGGTAAAGCTGTGGGTGTTCTATCATTGACTGTAGTTTTTGAATGGAGTCCATATCAGTATACAGTGAAAGACTATAGAGTCAGCAGCAAGTGGGCTAACAGCGGTGAACACCTGTGGTTGGAGTGTGGAAACTATGACTCATTTTGGGTTGTTTGTTTCTATAGATACTGGTATTTATCCTTTGAAGAATACAACTTGCTTTTGCAGCCATTGACTGCACGGACGATACCAAACCAGTGATGTATTTGGACCAGAATTTGCCACTGAGTTTAGAGGAAGTCATTATTATAGCCCTGCCTGCTCAGCGGTTCTTCGGCCCTGCAGTCCTATTGACTCATGTGTACTTTTAAAATTCCCGAATGGAATAGGGCTTGGCTGACCTTAGAACAGGACACAACGAGCAGGGAAAGTGGGAAACACAAACATTATTAAGGACGGAGCACTTCAGCCGAGCCAGACGCAGTGACGACCTCCAGGGTTCATGTGTGTCGGCTTGTCTGAAAGGCTTGTTAAGGCCCGGAATCCAGAATGCTCATTTCCCGACACGCCTACACATGAAGGGAAGCACAGACGCAGGAGAAAAGGTGTTGCGTCTGAGCCATACGCTGTAAAAACAAAACTGGCAGCTGTGGTTGCCAGAACGTTACCATAAAAAATACAGCAGCAAAATTGAATAAATTACAGTATTCTGTTAGGGTCCTGTAAACACTACCATGGAAGCAAAGTGACAGAATCACCCTTTGTTTGTGATAAAGCAGGACTCAGCCTAAGTGTGAGGATTAACCCCCCCCCCCGCCCCTGCCATTTCAGCTCCCATATTAAGTAAAACATTATTGAAGTGGCCAAGCGTGGGCTCCTGCGCTGCATTGGACGCCACACACGTACAGCACATCTGTGTGGAAGTCAGTGGCAGCCAATGGAATCCAGTCTCTCCCGGTCACTCCTTCCTTGCATGGGGCCGTCTGAGGAAGCTTTTAAAGGAGGCTTCTGGCCTTGTCGCTCCTCCCTCAGACCCCTGCTCTTCACCACACACAAACACACAGAGACCTACACACACACACGTTAGTCACCATGACAGCCTGGTCTCACCTCTGATTCAAGGGGTCTAACAACGCAACTCACAAAAGGCACAGTTAGGTTTCTACAGAGGATCTGTGGATCTAGAAGGACTTGGAAGGACAAGATGGGGCCATGGACGACATTAATTCTGACCTCACAACTTATCTTGAACCTGTGCTCAAATGTGGAAGCTCAGGCCTCAGGTAAGCATCCCTTGATCTTTTTTTGTTCTATTTAACTTTTACAAAATTTAATGTTGCATTAAAGTTATTGTAGGAGAATAAACAAATTTGGTGGTCAAATATTCAGAACCATATCGGTTTGTATCCTATTATTAGTTTGATCTAGCATTTATTCTGACAGCCAGACTGTGATGTTATCCTCTAGCAACATTATCAGTCCAATAAAGGTTTCATGACTGTACCCTCAGGTATTCTCGCACACTACCGGACCGCTGAACTCAATGCATAATGGCTCTAGCAGACACAGTTGTACAATTTATTACAGTCAGGCCCAAATTACACAAAGAAATAGACATGGCATGTGATACTCACTAAGGTAAGAACAAAATGTTAAGACAAACACCAAGGGGACATTTGCAGGAGAATCAAGTGTAGCGTTCCTATAGACTGTACTAAAATAATGAATGGGGGTGGGGGTTCCTCCAACCCCTACAGAAATCTTTTCAGGGGTTAAACCATTCTGGCGTCTATTTAAACAAACTCTCAGCAAAGTCACACACATGGAAATAATCACAAGAAAATACCCCATGAAAAAATACACACATAAAAAATACTTGTACATACAGTCTCTGCTCCCTCCTCCACCCCCTACTCCACACACACGTACAAACACACACAGTTTCACACACCACATTTATTCGTAGCTACAGACCTGAGTGACCTTTAGAAATATTACTGTTTATATTTTATCAGCTGCTCACAAATGATTCACTTTATTAACAATTTTGGCGGCTGCACAGGGCTTGCAGATAAAACAAACAGTCCAGAATAATGGAGTTTGTCATCTATCATCTCCCCTGAAAATGGTCCACTGTCTGCACAACAATCATTTATTCTTGTCTCGATGGGCACAAAGCCAATTTAAACACTTACACATGAAACCTCTTTTATTCTCCCAAATCCCAGGTAAGAAGTAGAGTTGGTTAGAAAAGTAAATAATTCTGAATAAAATGCTTTTCTCACTCTGTTTTTATAGAACCAGGTTTATGTCAAGGAACCTAATGCTTTATGTGGTGATGCTTAGGGGAGTCTAGCCTTTACTCAACAGAGGTTAAGATATGTATTTGTGCGATTCAGAAGTAGTTTTATTTAGATTGAAGAACAAAGTTAACAGGGGGGGGGGGAAAGGAGACACTTTCCAGGGTTCTCGTGTGTGAGGGGGATGTGACCCTTACAGTGCTCTCTGTCCAAAAGACAAATAACAAGAGACAATTGTGCCTCTGTGTGTGTGTGTGTGTGTGTGTGTGTGTGTGTATGTGTGTGTGTGCGCGCGTGAAAGTCCAGTGAAAAGCGTCATCGTCAGTTTCTTAGTACTATCGGCAAGGATATGCTAAGCACCATTACATGGAAAACAACAATTTAAGGTCTGGGTGGAAAAACATGAAGCCTTATTTGTGAAATTCAGGTGTCAGGTGACTTGAAGCACATTGGATACCAAATCATTACACAATTCTAAAATATTTGTTTTGTAAATGTGAGATGGAAATTGAGCAACAAAGGCACTATGAAGCATGCCTGTTTTATGCAGTCCAGTCACGTTTGGCTACATGAGTTTATAAATCCCTCGTGTTTCTAGAGGACACGAGAGTGAACAGAGAGGAAAGATGAAAGAAAAGGTGAAAGATCTGGTCTGGGGATCGTGCTTCCTAATCTTGGCTGAGATGGAGCAGGTTTTGGGAGCATTTGGGAGCAATTTTGCACCCTCACGACAGCAGGCTTTGAAATCTGCTCAAAGGGTATACTTGTGTATTCATGTTGTGTTCAGATGGTGGACTAGATATTTATGGCACATCCTCTGCCTAGACCCCAAGTCACTTCATTAAAAGAAGACTTTAGCTGTCAGCTGTATTCTGCAATGTTGCATTTTCACTGTGCCAGGGTATTTCCTATTATATCTTATTATTGGAAGTCAAATATGTTGTAAACTATACAAATTGTAAAGATAGTTTCCATTCCAACCCCTTTCATACATTTTTATACATTATACATATACGAAATGTTTTGCATAAATAGTACCACATATGATATACATGTCATGTATATATACAACATGTTTATTTTACTGTAATACAGTCGAATTGTTTAAAATGCAAATATAGGTATGACAAGAAAGCATGGTACTGTCCATACAATAATAACTTGCTATGCATAGTCAATGTCCTCTCCACCCAGAGCAACAACAACACCGTGACTTCATAATCACAACCTGTCCGTCTAGGATGTGTTTACCCTGGGATTGAAGCGCTCAATATTCATGACGCCTCATCCATTATTTATGAGCTGTAATCCAGACTAACCATTCCCATTCATGTCAACAGTGTATGATTTACTCACCTCACCGGAGTGCCTGCCAGACCTGCTGCAGGGAGGCCTGGTGGAACAGGGGGTGAACGAGGCTTTCATCCTGGCCTCCATAAAACTGCAGCCCAACACCGGAACCACGGTGTTCGGCCTGTACAACCCCAGGGACAACAGCAAGTACTTTGAGTTCACCGTGATGGGAAAGCTTAAGAGAGGTAGGAGAACAAGGGGGACTGGGCTTTGGCTGAATGTTGTGGTGCAGGGATTGTTATTGTTTAGAGGTATTCACTACTTGATTGCCTTGTGTAGCGCTCAAATTTCCTCCCCCAGTGTTGAAACACAGCTGTGCACAAAACCACATGTGGCTGCAAGCTGGAGACGTGAGCCTATGAGTGCTGTATGGGGGAGGAGTAGAGAGGAATGTGGGCCACTCGGCCCTGAATGATTGGGGTGGGGTTCAGACCAAAATAAGGTTTTTCTGAAACTTTCAAGTCATTCCTGACTCAAACTGAGGAGTGCACCTTTAATGTGTAGAGCCGAAGTGAAAATCATCTTAAATCTTCTTCTGTGTCCTTTCCCCCCCCCGTGATAGTTCAGTCTTTTCTGTTATTTTGAGATGTTGTAGATTTCTTTACATTTCCATGCTATTCCTAGCAAGAAATTGTGTATCGATCGATACACAATGTATTGTGTTACCCCCATCCTTCCATCTCGACTCCTTTCTCTCCTTCCACCACTCCATGTATCCCTATCTTTCTCTCTCCTCCCTCGGTCTATTCTTGGTGTTCGGGTTTCCAATTACCTTGTCTGCCCTCTACCTCTCTGCTACCTGTCCCCCTCGCCTCCACTCTCCCCCCCCCCAGCTGTGTTGCGTTACTTGCGGACCGACAGGAGGATGACCTCCGTGACCTTCAACAACCTGGTGCTGGCAGACGGCCAGGTTCATCGGCTGCTGTTCCACCTGAGAGGCCTTCAGCAGCAGGGGCCGGGCGGGATCGAGCTGCACCTGGACTGCAGGCTGGTGGAGACAGTCAGGGATCTACCGGCCGCCTTCCAGGGTTTGCCCTCCGGCTATGGAATGGTGGAGCTCAGGTCCATGCAAGCCAGAGAGCAGGTGAGTCATTGAGAATGGTTGAGAATGGTTGAGAATGCATCGCTTCCATTGGCGGTCTGAACGGGCTTCTGTATTCTCTGGCTCGTTGTTCTGAACGTTACCGACTACCTCTGTTGGACTCTAAAAGGACAGCTTAACGGAGCTCAAGCTGGCGGTCGGAGACTCGTTTGAGAACGTTGCCTCTCTGCAAGACTGCCACTTTCAACAAAGGGACTCTGTGCAAACTCTGGGTGAGTCTGTCGATCTTGGAAATCAATCTCCTCTCTGTTTAACTGTTTACCAGAAAAAAAAACAATCACAGCGGTAAATGTTTACCGCCGGGAAGTCGCGCCAAATTCACTCACGTTTTTTTCAACTGAGCTTCAGTTAAATACGGCACTGTCTGTCCCCCCAGGGGTCAACACAAAGCAGCTGTCCAGTCAAATGCTGGAGTTGACGAAAGTGATAAACGAGCTGAAGGACGTTCTCATTCAGCAGGTAACTACCCCCAACAGCCCCTCTGAGGCTACTTAAACCATCACCTCTGACCCCTAACCTCAGGCATGCCTGACTACATGTACATTTGTTTACGTTTGACCTTTTTCCAGGTTAAAGAGACCTCATTTCTCCGAAACACCATCTCAGAGTGCCAAGCCTGTGGTAAGACGAACTTAACGCGGTCATAATGATGTCATTGTTAAACTGTTTAGCGAGCAGGCCGCTGAGACTACACTATTACTATATGCCTTTAGCTAAATGTGCAGAGTTGACTTACAAAAGGAATTTTCTCATGGTGCGGCTTGCAGGACTCGGTGGAACTGAGGTCATAAAGCCAAGGTGCGCCCCAGGCGTGTGTTTCCATGGCGGAACGTGTATGGAGACGGAGGACGGCATTGAGTGTGGGCCATGTCCCGACGGATACACTGGAGATGGTTTCAGCTGTGATGATGTGGATGAGGTACTGTAGGTTCCCTGTAATGTGTGTGTGTGTGTGTCCCTGCAATGTGTCCCTGCAATGTGTGTGTGTGTGTGTGTGTGTGTGTGTGTGTGTGTGTGTGTGTGTGTGTGTGTGTGTGTGTGTGCAGAGTCCCGTGTTTGGTAAAAGTCATCAAAATTAAATAATCATTAAAATCCTCTCTGTCTTCCGTTCAGTGTCAGTTTAACCCCTGCTTCCCTGGAGTGAAGTGTGTGAACACAGCTCCGGGCTTCCGCTGTGACGCCTGCCCGCTGGGATACACTGGCCTGCCCGTCGAGGGGGTCGGAATCGTGTTTGCTCAGAACAACAAACAGGTCAGTCAGAACGTGGGGGGGGGGGGGGGGGGGGGGGGGGGGGGGGGGGGGGGGGGGGGGGGGGGGGGGGGGGGGGGGGGGGGGGG
>JAOEHI010002445.1:0-11665 GCA_025447815.1 Percopsis transmontana
CCCCCCCCCCCCCCCCCCCCCCCCCCCCTTATTCATTCTATAAATTATGGCTTATAACTGAAAATCGACTGGAGAAATATGACTGTAATACATCAGTAATGAGATACAATTGTTACATATGGCATTTAAATGAACGTGGCAGTAGCATTAGCAGCCGAACGGCCCACAGTCTCCCCAGTTATGAACACATAACTCATTCTAGAACAATCCAATATAAGGCCTGCCAGTTAAATGCCTCAAAATGACCCCAAAGAGTCAACATGAACCCAGGGCCCGGTGTGTCACACCTCAAACCTCACTGGATCCCCGCCGGGTGACATCACCAGCCACCTTAAACCAGGGGGGTCCGTGTGTGTGTCTTCTTCGCTGTGGAAACTGCAGGGTCAGCCTCCTCCCTCCCCTGACCCGCAGGACAGCCGCCTCACCCGACCGTGTCGTGATTAATCCCCGCGTCACTGTCCGCCATCCATGCTCGAAACCTTCCGACGGCGCAGCCCTTCCCAGAAGTCTTTGCTCTGGACTGAGCACAAGTCCGCACTGTGGAAACCTCCAAGGCTGTGGCTCACCCCTGCTCCAAAGTACAAGCACCTGAAAAAATAAGCTAGCCTCTGCCGCGCTGTCCAAGTTGAGACGCTGTATGGTTAAATATAGATATAATACTCCTCCCTTTCAGCGTAATCCAAACAAATTAAAGATGTCTTTCTTAGAGTACGGTTAACGCAAAGAATGATAATAAAAGAAGTGAACTACACGTCAAGCACGGCATTGTTGCTGTTTTAGTAAGGTGCCTCAAGTGTACGTGGAAACCACTGCGGAAAGTAGCCCTCGATGGTGACTTTACAAGAGATTAAGCTCATTGTTAGCAAGCTTTGATGATGGAGAGTCATTGTGATTGACAGGCGGAATAACTCAGAAAGCTGCAATACAGGCAGAACAGCTTTTATTGAAGCACTTAGTGGGTAACCGAGGGAGCCTTCGCTCAGTTGTGGCCATTATGGTCTGTGCGAAGGCTGTGCAACATCCTGGAATTCCCGGGAAGAACTAACAAATGCAATGACTTAGCCAACACAGAGAAACATACACATGGTCAACTTGGAAATTCTTAAATGCAAACACATTTTTACATACAATAATTGTTGGGCGTACATCCAGACTAGCGTCGTAAAAAACATGTTAAAACAAGTCGAAACAAGTAACCGAGCCTTAAGAATAACAACCAAGGAAGAAATAGCTCATATCCACATTATCACTGAATAAAATCTACTAACAACAATTTACTTTAGTAAACTAAATTTACAATTTACTTTTTACAATTTACAACTTACCTGAGATGGTTTTAAGCCAAAAATTCATGTTGTATATATATTAAAAGAAAGAAATATTAAAGACAATATTCAGCCAAAACCTGAATCACAAAGTGGTTGCTTGTCAATAATGCATGTAGACTTGAAATGAAAAAAGTAAAATCACACACTTTTTGTTTGAAATGTGTTCTGACAGTCTTTCCCCCACACAGTATGTCTTCATGTCCTCGGTAACAGGGGTAATTGCCGGGGCCAGCTTGGTGACCAAAGCACATGGATTCTCCCGCTGACAGATTCACTGCTTCATAACGACGCATCACAAAGAAAAACACTTTTGAAGTTCCATTAATCCTCAATGTGCATGTGCGTCATTTGAAGTAATCCCATCCAGAAATGTATTTCACTCTCAATATAGCTCACAATGGAGCAATTTATTTTAATGGTACTCATTACATATTTTCCATTTTGCATATCTTCTAGCCTCTCAAACTTCATTATGCCTTCAAACTGTTTTGTAGGATTTCGAATGAAACAGCAGGAGACGAAAGTAATGGTTTGTCAAATTAAATTTGATTCGCCATATCGCTCCTTTAATAGTTTTATGAACTCATAGTGACTGTATCGCTAAAATTAGGCTGCATTGCAGTTGTAAAAATACTGTATAGGCGTGTCTGCCACAAAGCAAAACTGCATTTCTTAATGTATACATACAGTAGCCAATGTCATATGGCACAGAGACACAATGTAGTGAAACCCATAGCATTGAAGACATCAACAATGAAAATAGAAAGTGCTACATAAAAAAATGACCCACCTGTTAAAGGAAAGTTCAGATTTGTTAGTTTTGGTTTTTACTTTCTTGTGGAACGTTTTTTTTCTTGTTATTGTATTGAAACCAGCAACACTAGGAGTCTAAAACAAATTTCCCCAAGGGGATATTAAAGTGTATCGCATCGCATTTGAATCGCATCATATCGTATCCATTTACATTTATTCGTTTTGTTTGTGTTATATTAGTCACCATATGAGGTCTGTGAACATGTGAGTTTTCTTTACACGCCCCTGGAGACCTTCTCTTTGGTCATCCGGCGGCACTGCCACTTAAACCCATTCGAAGAAGTCATATTCTGCTCAATTTAATGTAAGACTGGTGCTTTCTCCCCTGTGGAACCGATGGCTGGCAAGTGTTTGCTGTCAGTATATTCATAGTGACTCTGAATCAAAGTTATGTCTCATAGTAAAGGAGTGTCATCGTTGAAGCCTTTGAAGAGAGCGTTATTTTGTAGACAGTGTTAGCAAAAGAACATCTGAAGAACTAGTCAGTCCAATATATTTTCATAGTTTTTATTCACAGACAATTTAAGTATATTGCCTATACACTTTAATATGTAAAACTAAAGGAATGTGTATACCATCACATCCAAGTAAGACGTCATCTATTGCAAATATGGTTTGGTTAAAGGTTCAATGTACAGAGAACAGAACCTTCTCGTGGTAGCCTGTCCTTCCATGTGCTACAGTAGCCTACAGTACAATAAATGCTGAGTTAAAACACTAAAGGTAAGCATACGTGCCTGCCTGTCTTTACGTGCATTCAGTGGTAGCCTATTTGTGGGCCACGATATGAGTAGCACAGAAACCAAGGGGCAACAAGAGCACGAGTTAGAGAATGTCTAAAACGCATAACACATGGCCTATTAATGCCATGCTTGCTGTGCTGGATGTAAAGGCCAACAGTATCTCCGAGACAACTGTCATACAATAACAGGACAAGTGAGTTTAATTATTCTTTGTCATTATTATAATATGTTTACATCAAGTGTTTACCGTGGCGTCACCCTATTGCTGGCCATCTACAAACCGATGCTTATTTTCCTGTCATTCAATAGTCTTCAGACATCTGTAATGTAAACTGTGCATGCCTCCAGAAGAGGGCGCTCTGCCTCTGTTTATGTTCCCGCACGGTTTCACAGAGGTCTCCTTCTCTCCGCTGCTGCCCACAAGAGAGCCTCAGTGTGACAAGTTTACACAGACCATCTGCAGACCCCCGACCGCCATAAAAACACCAATCATAAGGTCATAAAATAGGACTCCAAGAAGCACAGGTACCTTTTTTAAATTCCATTTATCAAATACACTGTTCCAGTGGGCACCTAAAAGTATGAAATGTTATTTATTTTTCATAGTTTGGTTGTAGTAACAACCGTAGTATATGAATCTAAAATTCATATAATTTGTACAACGCAGCTCAAACCCCCATTCATACTTCATTTTGAAACAAAATACTAACAGAGCTATAGCAAGAACCTGGAAAATTGCACATTCATGACCTCATCATCTTCACGTATCATTGACCCCTCTCTCTCTCTCTCTCTCTCTCTCTCTCCCAGAGTCTCTCCTTCCTCCGGAGGAAAAGCCACAGGAGGGGGGGTGGGGGTTGATGGACAACTGCTTGCGGAGCCAACATTTATTTTAACAACACATTATGGGAAATCAAACAATGTGGGAAATTATCTTGGTGAAATCACAGTCTACCACCCACCATGCTCACATATGCCGGAAGAGAGACAAAGAGAGAGAGAGAGAGAGATAAAGAGAGAGAGAGAGAGAGAGAGATATTTGACCGTTTGGGTGCAAGGCTCCATGGCTCATCGAGGCCCTTGGCTCAGTGGGTCGGTGGACGGACACTTGTCATCTGTTGTGCGAGGCGGCCGGCGGGGGTTATCCTCAGAGACGCCGTGAGGTGAAGTGGGTGACCATGTTTGAGGTCCGCCCAGCTGTTATTGCCCCTAATATTCACCAGATGTCTTGGGAGGTTGGCCTGCTAAGTCCTCGCACATGCCGGGGCAGGGGAATCAAAGCAAAGACACACACACACACACGTGCAAAGATACTTTCATACACACACACACACACACACACACACACACACACACACACACACACACACAATAATTCTCTGTGTGTGTGTGTTAAATCACTGTCATTAAACATTTAGTGAAATGATCGGCAGCCGTTGCACTATGACCTCAACAAAGCACAAGTTTGTTAAAACTGGTGTCTTCTTTGACAACACTGAACCAGTCGTGGCACAAACTGAGATTCATAAAGATAAAGATATATTTATTAAGTTTCATAAAGATTTCCCGTAAGCAGACCTTACTTGATAACTACACAATTATTGCATCAGTGGAAAATAGTTTAAGTCCCGAAAGTTCGTCAGATTTAAAACCTGCATCTGAATGTTTGTCATGGCAGCGCCACTAATGCAAATATTTATTACACTTTGGCTGTTTATCATCCTAAATATATATTGCCCAGATTTTAATCATGTCAAACCCCCTTCATCGAGTGAAACCCTACGCCGTCAAACATGCAAACGAAAATCGAGTTAAATAAAAAGCAGCACTGTGTTCAAACACATAATCCATGCAACGGCTCTCATTTGAGGGTGAAGTGGAGAGTTGCTTTGCTCCAAGTGGTCACAAGGGGGTTGAACGTTTCGGCCCAAGCTCATGCAGCCCCGCTTACTTTGGAGAGCGCTTCAGGAAAGCAACATTAGATATAATGAAACATTCAGTGACCTTCCCTCTTTCCAACCTCCTCTCTCATAATCCCTAACTTACACCATGCCAGGAAATCAGAGCAAGATTAGAGAAAAGTAAGATGTTTAATCACTCTTTTTTTTTTATTTGGTCTGCTGGATATCCAGGAGCTTTCTAAATCCATTTATGACATATAAGGGTTGTAAAAGAGAGCGCAAAAAAAGAAAATCCTTTAAATTGCAACTAAAAGTGCACAATATATCTCTGTACACGTTCCAGAGTCTGCCTTGCATAAGTAACTGTCATTTACAGTAACTTAACCTCCCTCGTTGCAATGCTGGCAGAAGCAATTCATTAGGGCTATTGTGACCCCTTTAAGGTTTAAGTACCTCATGACCTCCCAAAGGTTGTCGTAGAGCACATCCACACACACACATATACTGTATAAATACTGTACATACACATACAAACACTTACATACACTTACATACAAAAAATATATTTAAAGAGAAACTGAAATAGAGCATTTCAAGGTCATAAATAGAAGGTAATAATTTAATCACACATTAAATGTCTGTATAGAATTCCACATGCAGTGTTTTTATTATTAATACTGTTAATACACCCTTTGATTTTGCTTCTGTTAGCGTACGTGTCGCACACTCGGCCACAGTGCATGTCATGGAGACAGTCCCGGGCATATAAATCTACTGACTTGCCCTGAGACATGTTGATTCTTACCCAAATAGCCAGTCAACTGTGAAAAAGATAGACTCCACAAATCAAACCCCAATGCATAATGAGCATTTCTTGCCATCTAAAGAATATATTCATGATTTGGGGACCTTTTATGAGGAAGGTGATGGCAGATTGACACCAGAAGTGTCATAAATTATCAGCAGAGAGATGCCAAACTAAACAGCCCGGCACAAATATACATTCACTCCAAATATACTGGTTGCTTCAAATTCAAATACTGCTGGTCTATGCAAGTCTATTTTAAGCTCACTCAGGTCTTTGAAAATCCTCGAAGAAAAAAATACAGAATATTAGCACAATATTAGCAAATATCAAAACACCATGTTAACTATTATAACGCTACAGAAATATTTTATTTCACTAATATCTACACTAACTGTATTCACCAGTTATTTGTGTTTTTTTATAATATTTTCCTGAAATTATGGTCTCTTTTAATGTATAAAATGTTTTACATAGGCTTATGTCTGTATCTTTTTGTAATTACAATATGACTGAATATGTAAATGATATGGTCCCTTCTTGTAATGATATGGCAACATTTCATTTTATTTCAAAAACTATGCGCTGCTCTTACCAAAGGTGATTTACAATGTCTGCAGCTGCTGTGATAGGATTTGATTTGGTGGGATTGTGAGATGACCAAGTTTACAAGCATCTAACAGGAAAGTCTTTAGAGCAAACACAGTTTTCCTGTGACTGTAAATAATCCTGTAAGAACAACAGCAGAGTGCTGTGGAGGAATAAACCACGAGACAAGGAGAGCGAGAGGAGAAATTGAAGAGATTCAATCCCTTCAAGTGGAGCGATTCCCTACAGTGAAAAGCTATCAAATAGAGGAGTTTTCATCTTTATAGAGGAGTTTTCATCTTTCAGTATAGCTACTAGTGGTTCATAAACTATGTTTATGACTGTTGTGTATTTTCTAAAAAAAAAGTAGTTTCTTTTTATTTTGTTTATGACATTGAGACGCAAAAACAAAAACAAAAAAAATAAAATAAAACAATGAAAATAATTTTTGTGATGAATCAGAATTTGTAAACACTCGGTAGGGGGTACAGTAATAAAATATCATTATTTAAACATAGGCCTTATCCCTGATATTAAAGCATTCACAAAAGCAATGTACAATAGCCTAGGGCCCAAAATGACCATTCTGTGGAGCATTCTGCTTTTATTTTGTATTTAATTGTTATATTTATTTGAATGACAGCATAGAACCCAAGCCATTTGGTGTCACAAATGATCCTGGTTAACTGTCACTAATCGAGGGTGTTGAGTTTGTTGTGGCCATAACCCGAACTACGCTGAACTATGATCTCAGCTTCATTCCGTGGTCTGCTTATTCAATTTGAATAATCCACTGACTGCCCCCGTGGGCAGAAAACACACGTTCTGTTTTCACACGGCACCATGACGTCTCCCCAGAAGAACCTGTCCCCCCGCGGTCAGGGTGCCAGGCACCGACCAGCGTTGGTGAGTGTGAACGTAAATAAGCCCCATTATGGCCGCCATCTCTCTCCCGGGGCGCTGTCGCACACTCCGGGTAAACACAGGGCTTCCTGCGAAACACTTCTGCTGCACTAGATGCAATTAGATCAGCCGCAAACAGCACTAAATCAGAGGGCCGCGTGGCAGATGGCGCTGCAAACAAAGATGTCAGGGGCATGCAGTCAGGGGCAACCTACAGAGAAAGGTCAATTAATAAAGCGTGTCAGTTATCGTTGTGTGAATCATTTCGGTTCATTTTGTTTCATGAATCATTTCTTTTCATTTTGTTTCATGAAAAAGTGAAAATGAAAAGGTTGTTGGTAGCTTGCCGTCTGTGCATGAATGAGCCACTTTGTTTTGCTAACGTTTTTTTTTTGTGGTAAATAACTGTAGTCTAACTAAGCTAATAATACATAAAACAATATGTGACGGATAGAATCAAACTAAAGTAATATAAATTAATAACAAAAAATGTATGCCGTGTAATAAATAAATAAATAAAATACATTTTGGTAACCTCGGCAGAGCAGCGCTAGCAGTGCGTAGACGCGCGCTAAGGTAACTAATGAAAAGTGACAAACTGTTTCCACACAAATTGTGGGCTGTTCCCATGCCGACCTGTCGCCAGTAGCGCACGCACGCCATTGACGTGACCATTAGGTCATTCCGCACACCAGAAGTCCACTGCAGGCGCAGAGCAAAGCCCTCTTCACACACAGTGTGTTCCAAAAATATTCCCCTGAACAGTAGAACTGCAGCACACAGTACTACAGTACTCACAGTACACACCGACCCAGAAATACATCTAGCAGCGGCCCGACACCACGATTCATATTGGGCAACAGTTTGTAAGTACATCATACTTAACTGTGTTTACAGCACATCTATTTGGCATTCATCAGCAGTTTATTTAGCACACAAGTGTGTCAAAGGATGCGTGTACTGGAGTTTGTTTGAGAAAGTGCTTGGGAGGGCAGAAGCAAGCCGTCGATATTAAGAGACAAGGTGAGCGACCGACAGAGGCACAAAGGGAGGACAGGAAGCGGAAAATGACAAGCGACGCGGTGAGAGGGCGGAAAAAAGTGCGAGCAAGAGAGAAAAGAAAAGCAAGGTGGAAAGAAAAAAGAACCAGTTGAAATCAAAACTACGAATTCCATTTTTTATAATTTCTCTAATGTGTTATTTGTTATGTTATTTTGCCCCGAGAGTATGTTATGTTATGTTATAATGTTATTTTGCCCAGAGACAAATATATATCCAAGAGCAGTTTGCGCCTGTATGGGCCTGTATGCATGCACTTCACAGAGGGAGTAAAGAGGGAGGATTTTTGGGGGGATTGGGGGGTGATGGCATTTTAGGCCAAGAGGGCAAATGGGAGGTCTGGCCTAGGGGACAGTTTTCGGACGGCTCCCAGCCGACCCCCTTCTAGGTGTCAATGTTATGACATGTGTACTGTTTTCTCTCACAACAAGACCACTTCATCTTCCAGGGTGGCTGGCCTCATAAAAGAAGCTTGATTTACACGCTGGGGATCCGGCCGTCCACCTTCTCCTCTTCCTGTTGCACTTACGCTCCACTTCCTGTGGGCCCGGGCCTGCCATCAGCGGTGATAAATAAACACGAAACGCGAACGGGGAAAGTCGAATTCCCATCCCAATATACACCCACAAGATGAATGCGTTCTGCACGCTTCACGCCGTAAATATTTCCTCTGTTACACGGCGGGTTAATGTAGGAGATAGACGCCCTCTTTTATGTGGAACAAAATAAAGTTTTGTTGTTTTTCCCCTTTTGTTATACTTTGCTACATTTAGCATGACTAGTTGGGATCGTAACCAGGAAGAGAGAAGGCTGTTACTGAAATGATGATTCACTTTAATGACAGGATTCACTTTCTGCGCTTGATGTGAAATTGCAGAGCTTTTCCCAAAACAAATACAATATGTTGGGGCTTTTTGTAGGTCCAATCTCCATTCCCACGGAGCAGTCTTGCATGGGGAAAAACCTGATTTTACTTAATAAATATTTTCAGTGCGCGGACGAGTCTGGGGACAACCGTGTTCGAACCACAGAGGATTGCTGGCCGAGGCTTTGGACATGACATGTATTGTCATGTATTCTGCCTCATTGACATCTGCTCAACTTTTCACTGCCTCAACACACGGTTTTAGAAATGTCTAAATGTGTGTTCATTTATTAGGATTTAAGTCACCATGATCACTGGATTCAGTGTGTGCAAATATGAAATATATACATATCATTGTTCAAACTTACCAAATGAAAGGCGCTTTGTAAACATCACTTGGAAAAAATTTCCAAAGGATTTAATTTTCAGTGAACTATCCAGTATACACTATTGCAGTATAGCCTCAAATTGTCAGTTGGACAGTGAATAACACTGCACAATGCAAACCATTCTTTGTGGAATGACACGGGGTTGAGAGAGCCAGTCAAGGGTTCTGGAGGTTTTCAAGAGATTCACCTTAGGGAGAAGAACTGGTGTTTATGGAGTAATAATAGCCCCACCTGACAAAATAACTTACAGCATCAATATCTATGAGCCAAAAACTCTCCTTCCTGCCAGCAATGCACATCAGTAGAACCACATATTTAGCTCTACTGTTTTCTTTCTTGTTTATTCGACTGTATTGTAGAGTTATTCACTTTCAGCAACCCGTGTTTCTGAATTTAATAAACAATGTTCAGCTCCCTGCTAGTGGGTAAGGTCAAATAATAATGAGGAGTGTGATACAGGCCTATATGAATTCACACACACACACACACACACACACTCAACTAACATACCTCATCCAGCATTGTGCTCCAGCTATACTGCTATCGCAGTGTCTCTGACGCGGTGGAGGAAACAAGCAGCCATTGTACGAGCGAGGCTACTGTCAGCATGAACATGAGATTGGCCATGTAATCAGCGCACGGTGTGTAGGGCCTCCGGTGCCAGCGGAAAAAAACACCCTCTCATCTCATGGCACAAATAGGGAAGCCCTTATGCGCCGTTGCCATCGCCAATATATTCAAGCCATGATGATGTTCCCACACAAATATTTCACGTTGTACACAGCGTCCAAGACTCACAGTCCATGAATGGAGGAGGAAACCTGTGTTCTATCACTCTTAAAGTCAGCCAGCTAAGAGTAAACCAGAAAAAAAGACTTCTGCCGCACCCCTTTGCGAAGGGCAACGCTCTTAACACCCTTTCATGTTGTCTAAGGATTTCTTCGCCAAGTTGTCTAGCTTTTTCAACCGACAAAACCCCACTCTTAAGCAGTCGAACTTAACCCGCAAGCGGTGGGCACTGTTTCCAAAGATAATTGAAGTGTTAATTCTAATGGCCAATTCCATTTCATTAATTAAAGCAAACATTCCCTCAAGTGCCTCTTGACACAGACCCACAACACTCGAAAGTGTTCTTAAATATGTGTAATATATGCACTGAAGCGTGTTATAAATGAGGTTTTCTTTGCTAAGCGTCCCACTCTATTTTTGTATGTCAAAGCACATGATTGACTGCGCCGAAAAAGAAAACATTTTAATGTGTGCGATGGTCAGAAATCTTGCTATTTATTCTGAATTGCCAATAGCGAAAGGCCTTTGAATGTTACATCTGTCTGACTTGCAAAATCGTGCATATACCTAAATGAGTAAGTACATAATTAGAGTACAAGAAACGTATAAACGCATGCAATTATTTAGTTAGATTATTTCAACTGAGACACCATTTATGACTTTAATTTCTAAATAAAGAGGTCGTACTTAGAAGTCATACGTTAACCTTTCCCAAAAAAAATGTAAAATTCACCAATATAACATTAAACTGACGGTACTGTACGTTCCCTATTTGCAGAAAGTACTCCCTTTTAGCGTGAGTTCTCTTTAATTATAAAAAGATCCTTGTTATAATGTACATATTCAAAATGAATATTGACGAGGTTTCAACCTTGAAACAGTTTGGCCATTATGGCCTTATTATCATAAGGTCATATATCCTAATATCTCAAATTCTGATTTGAGATAAAAATCCTCCTTTTAACCGCCAGTCTTTTAAAAACTTGGCATGAGATGCAAGTTTATTTATACATCACGTGTTGGGTCCAGCTCACAGCTGGGCACATTTCATTCTATCAAAAGCTCCCTTTTCAGACAATTTTTTTATTTATAAGTTCATTTTCACCTCTACAGTGTGTACACTCATAAATGAGCATTGGAAGAAAACAGCACTGTAAAATGACCATCTCAACGTGTTTTCATTTCGCCCCAAAACAGAACCACTCCATGAGGCTCACATTTGTCTTGTCAAAATACATGATTGTACAATATTTCAAAACATAACTTCAAATGTCAATATGTAACGTAACATAAACCTTGAAGTGGCTCCATGCATCGTCTGGATAACGGACGACTTTGAGAAGTTGTTCAAGCCAGCAGGGAGGCGTTCCAACTTTCTATTTTCCTGTACATCAAGATGCCTTGTCGCAATAATTCTCTCTCTCTCTCTCTCTCTCTCTCTCTCTCTCTCTCTCTCTCTCTCTCGCGCGGGCTCGGGCGGGG
>JAOEHI010002446.1:0-11664 GCA_025447815.1 Percopsis transmontana
GGAGGACCAGCTCGTTGGCAACAGGCTCTGTCACCTAGAGAAAAGCAGCTATATCACTCAACACCCCGATCTTTTTCTGTTCAAACCCCCCCCCCCACACACACACACACACACACACACACACACACACACACGCGCACACACACACACAAACGCACACCCTTCCTCCTCTTCCAATTATAGAGCACAGTTTGTTTCCGCGTACGACGCCACACAAACACTAGCAGAGGTACACAATACACAAGATGGCAACACTGGACACATAATACTATAAGGCTCACTCTCACAGAAAAACGCAGGCATGTGTGAACACGTAACGTACTGTAGGCCTACATCACAAGTTCACAAAGTGACTGGAATGAGTCACATTGTTATTTGAGCGTGCAGATTGGATGATGACTCTCACACACTGTCTGCTCGGTGTTCTGTTCTGCTGCGTCCTAATGGGAGCTGTGACTAACCATCAGGTCTGCTGAAGATGATCCCTGAACTAAACAGATTGATCTCCCAGACACGAGACCAGGCCTCCAGAATAAAGAAGGAGTGATCGCTGGCTTGAGGGGCGCTACCCATCTCCCACTGGCATATGGATGCAGAGAACACGTCATGCATTATTAGGCATCACTCCTGAGAAGTGTGCCAGCTAGATTAGCTCACTCAAGATAGCCCATGTAGGAATTTTTAACAATATGTAGGCTGTACTAGTCAAAATTCTTTAAAATAAAATTATTTATTTTGGAGCTAACGCACAGGGCAAAATGTCCTGTGCTAATGCAGACAGCCCCACCACCCCCGCGACACCAGCCAAGTAAAATGCAGCACTATGCAGCACAAAGTGTGCATTGCAATCAACAATTTTATCCAATAAACCAAGCCATCTAACACGAGCAAGCAACTATGATGCTAACACCGTATCACGCAGTCCTAAAACGCATTAATTTTTACAGTCATTTGGTGTAACTATACCGTCATTAGAGACAACTAAATTGCCTCCAAATCCATTCTGCCAAGTGCTGAAATGAACTTCCCCCAATTTACCAAGGTGCCATTAACTCATGAACACAGGAACAGGCAGGAACAGAATGCTAGCCTGTGCATATCTGCTGTGAAGTGCGCACACAGGCAATAATAAGTATGCTGCAACATGTGTCGTGTCCAGAGCTGCCCATGCAATAAGTAGCTACAGTGGTGTTCTGTGGACAGCGTACTGCGGGTGGGTGTAAAAAGGAGCCATTTTGTGGCATCAGTTTAAATACACATTACGGCAACATTCTCGATTAAATTATCCAAAAGGTCCTATTTGGATTATTCAATGTTTAAAAAGGACAGTAACATAAAGACATTTATTTTCTCTCTCTATATCTAATGGGCCCTTTTGGATTTCATCAGCAGCCTCAAGAGTTTCTCCGGCATCACAATATGTGGCTTTGATTGATGTCAGACAGGTAGGCTGCCTGGTTCACGGCATTGGTCAGTTTTATGGTGAAACTCTGTATTGCCATGCAACATGTTATGAAAATACTACAAAAAATTTCAGCCTTCAGCGGTACAAGAGGTAAATAAGTAAATATGTGGTGCCGCTCCATGAATGCTTGCAAAGGGAACCCTGTGGTGTGGCCTTGTACGTGAACATTCCCTTTAATGTGGAAAGCCCAGCCCTAGCCCAGCCCTGGCACAGCAGAGAAAAATCAGTATCCCCATCAATGGGGCTTTCCTGGAATGCATCACCCAGCCAGGCGGGAAGTAACCCCATGGAGAGAATCGTGATAACGTCTGGAGCATAAATCAAGCCTGGGCCACGACAAAACGACTTTGCTCCGGTAGCCCCGTCACCCACCATTGTCACCATGTCACATGTTGCCTACAAAGCTCAAGCTCCTGTATGCTACAAAGCTCAAGCTCCTGTATGCAGATGCCATTAGCCATCACCAGTTAGCTACCCAATGGCAATTTTGTAGGAAACGGTCCAATAGCAGAGTTGTAACTTAAATTTAACATGCACCAAAGCCTAATCAAATACAGAATCAAAACACTAGTCTTACTGCAATACACAGCATCCTCAGTGACCTGCTCCCACACCTTCATTTGCCACGGCAACCCCTTTTAACTGGCTGGCAGGGCTGCCATGCCAAAGCAGTGATGGTAGCTGTGTAAGAGTCTCTTAAGGGATATAAGGGCTACCGGCCAGTCAGCCCATCTGGAAGTCAGGCATCAAGCCAGCCCACCAGCCAGGCTGGCAGTCAGTGTGGTCTCTGTCACACTGTGGCTGGTCCACTCCAAAACAGCCAGTAAGCAAGCGACCAGCCAAGTCAACAGACAGACAGGCCTGGTTCTTTGCTCCTAGGACACTGACATGTACATGTAACGTATGAAGTACATAAAACAAAATGTTACCATTAATAGGAAGAATACGTCATAGACTAAATCTTGTAATCACCTCTGATCTGCCCAAAACTCCACACAAACCCTCCGGGGCAAGGGGGGTCCTGACTCACATTGAGAACAACTGCTCTACATTTATCTACACACAGCACCACAACCAAGCTCAGACACATTCCAATGCAAATATGGCTTTCATCTATTATGAATCAACAACCCATGCATTATGCTTTGCCAATGATGACACTTTAGTCCCGCTGTTCACTGGCTCTACATGACTTACAGTATGGTGGATGCCGTGCGACTTAGGTTGGATTTAAGGCAAAGGAAATTTAAGCCTACGCCAGTGCCCGCAACGTTCATACCCAAACCCCCAACTGAACTGATGCTGCGAAAACTGAAACCCTGAACCTGCCCCGAACGCAACCTAAACCCAGCTGATTGTAATACTATTTGAAATGCATAAGCTTTCTTAGGTTATGGAGTTGCATAAAATACCACAACCTGGCGGCCTTATCATTCTGTTGTCCTACAAGAGCAAGTAAACACTAAAGCACATATGGAAAAAGACAGCCAACACATACTGTAGTAGGCTATCCATTCTAGTCATGCTCTGAAACCTCTCTCACTGAAGAGGTTTGCACCAAACCATTATAGTTTTCTCTGCCAAATGGAATAACCCCCATCCCCCCCCCCAAAAAAAACTCACATCTGTTTAATGAATCCTTTACTACAGAAAGTTAGCATGAATGTAACTTAGCCTATTACTGTAGCCTACTAAACTCCATGGACCCACTGGTGAGCTACCATTGGTTACACTCATGACTTAAAGGCTAGAAATAAGGAAGGGTACAGTGCTCACAAAATGTAAACACATTTTAGAAGATCATGATTGTTATAATTATAACATTTTGGCTATCATTTTAAAACAGGATTTTTTTATTTTTTGGAGGGGGGGAATAAAATGAATAAAGCGTTCAGGTTTAGGTTAGGATAAATAATATGCTATCGTACACTAAATCCCTGATTCTTTCTGAATAGGCCACCTGAGAAATTGAGAATGCATCTCCAAACATGTTTATGTTATGCGTCGGCCCCTCCACAGGAGAGGGAATGCACAAGCAGGAACACGGTACTGGAGGTCTACAGGCAGTCCTGCAGCCTGAGCCCCGGCTCAGATTAGGAGGCGGTGTTAATTAGAGGCGTTGCACACGGCGCACGAGGAGCGAGACCGCGTAGCTGACCTGACAGTGGTGGCAGGTCAGATTCTCACTGCGCTCCGCCATCTGCTCACCTGCGACCAACCGCTACTAAAAATCTCCATCCACCCGAGTGTAGCAGCTTGTCGGTAACCACCTTCTTCAATCCCTTCCCCCCCCCCCCCCCCCTTCTCACCTTCTATTTTTCAGCCTTTTCTTTCTCTGCAGGCCGCCATCTGTTATTCTCTGAAATGCCTCAGTTTTTCGCAGTGCTTTCTCTTTCAATAGGCAATCATTCTAGCCAAATCCTCCACCTGGCTAAGTATAGCAGCAGCCCACCCCCCATCCCCCAGTGCCATCACGGCAGCATTGTCATAATGAAGAGGATATTTCAGGTCAATCACAGAGGGTAAGATACCTCACTCCTGTATACCTGTGCATCACTCATGATGAAACATTCATTGTTTGTTAAGAGTAGGGTGTGCAATTTATAAAATGAAAAAAAAAGGCTCCATTCGTTTCCATTATAATCTAATCTCGACAGAAGAGCTCGTCAGTACTCTAAACTGAATAATTCGGTTCTGGTCACGAACAGAGCTGAGACACGCTGGGAAAGTTCCAGGTCCCATTTAACATATTCACTCATGTCTTGGGATTACTTAGTTAGCTAGCTACTAGGGATGGGTACGGGGGAAATGCGATCTTACAGTTCCCAGCGACTATCGGAAAGTACTTTTGCTTGAAATGCCCGTCCCTACTAGCTATGGACTCAACTTTGTCCACTTGAATTGCTACTTCTATGCATGCGAGCCCTTCCTTTTCCAGAGCAAAACTAATCAGATGGCTCGGAATCAAATAAAATCCCCCAAATCTGTACAAACATACAACACACCAAAACAACTTAGCCAAAGACATTCACATCAATAGAAGAAGGCAGCCAGAGATCAAATTAAGGGAGAGTATGATTTAGCCTATAAATGTAGCCTATAAAATAAAACAGAAAATCTTCCCATTGGGTTAGGGTTTATTTAAAGAAACAAAAAACAAAAAACACAAAAACAAAAAACACAAAAAAAAGGGCAAACTAGAACTCAGCAGAACAAGATGAACTTTTACAATTGGTCAAAGTTCAGGCAATTACAGCGGTAACTAGTTAAGGGGTTATTGATTATTTACACCCTTTTTCCTCTCTAGCTTCATTATTCCTTGCTCATCTTACCCTCTACAGATTAATAATTAGCAATCAGGATAGAAGCCCTGCAGAAGCACCAACTACCGGGACAGCAGAACTCTCAAGCAACCACCAAATAAATCCTATAGTCTATGAAACAGAAGTACACATACACAAATGTGTTAGTGGACTTTATTATAGGCGGCATGTAGGACTAGTTTAAAATTCCACCCGTTTCTCCATTAAGATTTTCACCCAATGTAAACTACAGACAGGAGCGACAGACTTCATTAAAATGGAGGACTTACACATTTGAGGCTTGCTGTACTTGTTATTTATCAATACATGTTGAGGAGCAGATGGGATTGAGGCATACTTTTAAGTCTATTGGCCAACATCTAGTAAACTGAATCATAGTATGAAAGAGAAGACTAATGCATAGTTTATTATAATGTTCACAATATGCATACAGTACACACACACCATACTGAGCTGTATAACACCAAGAAATTGTTTAAATAAATAAAAATGATACAGTTATACAAATCCTGTTTGTTACCGCCTGTAAATAGGATTCGATAAATGAGAGAAAAGCCAGGTTGTCTAAACCTCAAACAATGCTGAGGCCGTGAGGATGGACTGCTATTTATAGCGATAGCTTTATAGTGGCTCTGCCACTGTGCTCCTCTCTTCTCCTGCTTGCACTCTCTCATCTCTCACTGTTCTCACACCTCGCAATTAATACATTTTATAAAGAGATAAAATAGTTAACATAAAGACTTTGTACATAGTATGCCTTCCAGGAGAGTTGGAACAGCACAGTACGTACCCAGCATTTGAATCATGCTTTTTATCATTGTATAGCAGAAAAAGAGATTCTTAGCCAAGTCCAATATAATAAACCAACGCCTTACAGTTTTTAAAAAATGTAAAGCAGCATGGTGTTCTCTCTGGCTCTCCAATTGGTCGATGGGTGATTTTAGCATTTACATAAATAGGGCTGCAACTAATCGACGTTGCCGACGAATTTAATTTTCAATTAGTTGGTCCAAGTCAAGCACGCTGTGACATGCACACTGTGACATGCACTACATCACTTCATTGTTAAAACATTTATATTTTTTTTTAACAAATTTGAAAAATGCCGGCAGCGACAGAAAAAAAACGGTACGACCAAAGACATCTAAAGTATAAAGGCTACCAAGAAGGTTATCAACTGCAAAAGATGCAAAGCTGACCTCTCATTGCACTCCCGCTATGCATAAGCATATAGAAAGGAAGCCTGTTGGCACCATAGAGGAAGGAGATTCACCAGCATGGTAAAGTTAACTGAACACCAAAGACGAGTAAATAAACCCGATATGGCATAGGCTATGCCTGTTTTGACGTGAGGAATACATCAACCTAATCATTAATTTGTGACAGACATGGGGGAAAAAAAAGGAGAAGAGGTTTAAATAACGTCTCAAGTTATCTTACGTTAACCCAAATTATCAATGACTGAAACCAGCCACGATACCACAAGTCCCTCGTTACCCAGGCAACAAAAGTATTGACTGAGAGAGTGTGTGCGTTTGTGTGAGTGAGAGCACGCATGCGTTTATTCGTTACACAACCACATTACTTGGCCTGATAATTCTACCTCCTAGCTTAACCTGTTCATGGTAGTGCTTAACAGAAGTGCCACTTAGTTTTTATTTATAATTTATTATTGTGTGCTTCATGAATACCTTTATTTTTGTCTTTAAAAAGCCACTGTGTTTTTTTTTAATGCTTTATGCTGAAACCACTGCACTTTATACATAAGAGTAATCAAAATAATAATTGGCAAACTAACCGATCAAAATAATCATTAGGGGCAGCCCTGTACATAAAATAGCTTCATGTATTTGCACAGGTGTACAGAGTATGCATCTTGCAGTACTTAAAAAACAGCAACTGGGTTAACAAGTCTCTACCCTTCGTACTGTAAGCTGTGAAACGAAAATGCTCCCAAAGAGCAGCTGTACATGATGCTGTAGGAATCCTGTGACTCGTACACACTAGGCCTGGCAATTTAGGATGCAGTAAAGGCTTCAGTGTATAATTACACCCAATGCATATGTGGCTCTGTTTCTCTAAAAGCACTGATGAAACAGAACTATTAGTTACACAGTGCTGTCCAAGTGTCCACCCTCCCCCACTAAGCATTCTGCACCCCCACCCTCCCCCTACACACAGTAGCAGGGAATTCCTCATTACCTCAGCCCTGGGCTCACTAAACAGTGTTACGTCATTACAAGGTACAGACAAATACTGACAACTAGGCACACACAAACACAAATCAAACTAACAATGAAACACCTTTGAAACATGACAAATAAAACCAATCCATCTAAATACAGTAGCAATCTTGCCCACCCCCCAGATACAATGCCCCCCCCTAGTAAATTAACAAGTTAACCCTACAGTGTTACAATGTCCTACAGAAACACCAATCTTGTGATTTTAACATTGGATTGGAATTAAATACATTTATAGAGAAGTCATAATAAGCTTAATGACAGTCAAATACTTGGAGAAAAATCATACCTCAGGAACATTATAAAAGCGGAAAAGAAGGGTTATAAGATAAAGAGCAGAATCACACGCTGAACCAACTCACAGGAGTTGGGAAATGCGTGAGAACACACACTACATCTACTTAGCTATATATTAATAACACTCACTGACACACAGACACAAACACACTGAAATGGCTTACTGTATTTAAGAGTTCAGTTCTGTGGGTTTCCAGCCAAGGTGGTTCAAAGATAAATGTACAGCAGACGCAGTGGATGATTCAAGACAGCGTTGACAGCGTTTTTATTTTCTTCAATAAGGACCGGGGTTGAATAAATTCCATCCCCTGCAGCAACTAAACCAGCTGGGTTCAAGGTCTGGACACTTCTCAAACTAGTTCAGTTCTATATCGTTCACGGTCTGACTTTCCTGCTCCGTTCCTCCCCCCTGCTAGTTCTGGTCCGGTCCTGTGTGGGTGCCGGCACCCTCCTCTTTTTTGTGAACGAGCCGAGGACAGAACGCTCTCTTTTGACCACCCCCTTTCTTTTTCTGAATGAAGCACTAGAAGGAAGCAGAAAGCTTTGCTCGCTGGTTGGATATCACTGTGTGAGCTGCTCTCACTCTGCTGCGCACACTGCTCACCACTCGCTTCTCCACTAACCCTCCCTTCCGCAAGGACCCTCTGCCGTCTGGCTAGCTCGCTAGCTCTCTTTCCTTAACAATATAATCTCAATGACAGCGAGCCCAGTGCTAGTCAAGCTGTTTAAAAGCCTATTTGTACCAGTCCATGTCAACAGCTGCAATGAGAAAGTCCTTATAACAAGAGCTCCAGTACATTCTCTAGAAATCCAAGTTCTAATGTGCAGTCTGCAGCTAAACCATCGTGGGCTGCTAATGTGAGAGCAACATAACACGTGGACCGGGAGGGAAGCGAGAGATGAAAAATAATGAAAACACCTCAATAACTTAAGAAAATGTATCCTTCAAGACTGCATATTTGCATCTCCTCCTTGCAACCCCTTTCTCAGCCAACAAGCTGAGCATTAAACAAACCATCACAAGGGAGCTTTCAGTAATGAGGTGCAATGGGACGTCAATCCCCTCAGTGGCTGTGTTCAGTGGCAGTATTCTATAGTTGACCCTAGGATTGCACAAGACTAAGCAACACTGACAGCACTAGTTCAGTTAAAGTGGAATTGAATTTAAACCCTCGACTCAAGTAGCTTCATTACTCAAGTTTGAGAGTTAGTTTGTGGCCAATGTCAACAGAAGGACGCAATATTAAGGTAATGTGGCTATGGACTAAAGCGTTTAGCAAAAGTTCAGAGTAGCTTTAAAAGGCCCATATCATTCCAATTTCCAACTACATTTTGGACAGACTTTCCCCCTGCTGAACCCCCTGTTAGAGCTGAATATTCCGTGTCAGGTGAGGCTTCCCTAACATGATTGTCTATCTGATTGGGATGATATCTTGTCACATCTGGGGCTAAATCTAACGTGTGTTTTACACTGACATTTTCAGAGAGGAATTTGGACTAAATTATATTTTAGACAGTTTTCAGCTTTGCAGAAATGACAGCGAAGTCAGTCAAGCTCCCATGGTAAATCTTAGGCCCGACCTGCAGCCATGAAACTACAATAGTTGCCTCACTCGTCTTCTGATATAAATCTATAATTTACATAAAGTAAGCCATGGAGGATGGAGGTAAACATTAAAACAGAGCACAATTGAAAGGGGAGAGGTGAGGTAGCAACGGGGCGTTTAACAAGAAAAGGGACAGAAAAAGAAATGGAAACCAACAGTGATGGAGAAATGAGATGGAAACAGAAGCTAGGGCGGTGAGGAGAAGGAAGAATGAGGAGCAGCAACAGCACCACGCTTGGTGCTCTGGCAGAGATCTATAAATAGCTCTTCAAATCTCTCTAGAAAAAGCCACTCTGCTGCTGCTGCAGCAGCAGCAGCAGCAGCAGCAGCAGCAGCAAACACAGATATGCATATATGGATGTACCTGGTCTAACATAAAGATCATGTTTAACTGGATAATAGCTGCCAATCTAAATTATGTGGGTGGGCCAAAATTATACACTGTACAAAACTACTAAAATATTTATAATCTTTAAATTAACAGTCTTATGGTCAAGTGAATATTGTAAGAAAACTATGATCTAGAGTATTATTAATAAACAATAATCAAATAAACCACCCACTGCAAGCCTAAACATACAGATTGATGCATTTTGCATAGAAGAATCCTTAGACCATTTCTCACTACTGACAAAAGCATACCTATACTTCATCCACTGATACTTGATTGTTTCATAGATAATAATCGATAATACATGAGCATTGTGCACAACAAGAGGTATAAACATGCTGACTGGATCCTCAATCTTTTTCGCCGCTATAGCAACAGCAGACTTTTGATTCAATGATTCACCACCTCAGATCGTTTTTTGGATACGCCTCTCTATAATGGCACTGCCGTTTATTCAACCATCTGACACGAGATTGTTTATGAAAGACAGGTGCCTCATACAATTGGGGCAATGCCTATATATTGAACAGATATGTACCTCGCTCACCGTGTAGTTGGCACCCCATATGCTGAGTGGTTAGAGCACACATTTTTATTTTAAATGCACAAACAAATCTAAATACTTTTATTCACATTCTCATCATATGGGGTGTCAACTTCACAGAGGTACCTCTCTCAATTCTACTTCATCCCATTTGGATAAGATACTGTACAACAACAAACAATACATTGTATCATCTAAGCCTTAAGGCATCACCGCTAAAGAATGAGGATCACTGTACCAGTAGATGGTTAATCCTTAGCAGGTGTATGAAAAGATCCCACCAGACTCTCTCCATCTCTTCTAAGCTCTACAATATGTTGACTATTTCTTATTCCAATCCTTGTGACCCATTTCTATTAGATGAACTATAACTCACATCCGTGAACTGTGTAGGAACGCAAATAAAATAGCCAGACTTATTTGTGCCTAAAGCAAAACTACATAAAATGTTGAATACTGGCAAAATACATTCATACAGAGCTTCAGCACAGCATCAAATTTTAAATCAAGCAATGCTCTGCCTCAGGTGCACTAGCGTTATCAGAAATTAGTTATCCGGCATCATCACGTCATCAGTTTCCTTATCATCATAGCTTTATTGTTTGTGATTTCTAGACAACATTTGTGTCACAGAAAAGGAATAGCACCTTGTTGCCCCTCCTTAGGGAGGTCTTTGTGCAGATGACGATGAAGCACGATAGAAAAACCAATTTCAAGTTACCAAAGTAAGAACTCAATAATACAATGAATCACACCATTAAAAGGTTTGAAATTATCGTTCATTACCAGGCTACTTAAAAGTCACGTTTGTACGTACGTGTTAGGAAGGAAGAATTGAGACTTAAGGAGCTTGCGATAAATCTGACTTTGGATTGTGGAATCAACTTTAGAACCATAATTAGCAAGGTTTGAGCTTACCGTTTCAATGGCACTGTTCGGCGAGTCCCTTTCGGTGTGAACTATTCTTAAAGTTATTACTTTGCATACGCTGTATAGTCAGTGCCAAGGATATTCAGTTGACAGAACCATTCACTAAACCACACGCTAACAATAGCTAGCTCACGGCATTAGCCTGCTTCCTCCAGCAAATATAATTAGCCACCTACCTAGCTAGCGCCCCAGTGTTAGCATTAGATAGCCTTTTCAAATAACGTGCTGGTTTCTAGTGGCAATCGGTGGCGTGATGGTTTACCTAACAAGAATATTTAGTCAACAAAAGAATAAATGCAATGCAATAACATTAGCCATCGGCGTTGCCAGCATTGACAGGTCATAAAACGAGATGCTAGCTGCAACCTAACGTTGGCTAACTAACTACGCTCATCCTCGAATGATTTACCAGTGCTAATAATGGTGCTGCTAGCTGTGTTGGTTCACCCCGTCTGTCAAACCAGCGACGCACGAGAGAGGCACATGAACAGGACCATCAGCACAAATCAACACAGTCGAAGTATAGAGCATACTCAAAATAAATAGACCAATTTACCTGAATAATAAAATATACCAACGAAGAAGAGACACAAATGAAAGAAAAAAATATACGAAATGCTATTCCCTTATCGGCCCCGGCTTCTGGTGTCAGCGTCACTTTTCTTTTTTTATTTCGCAAATACTTTACGTCAGTGGCGCACTTCAGAGTCGCAGATACTGTACCGGTACTTTCAAGCTAATAGGCCATGCTAAACTTTTGTACTTTTATACTACCAGAAAAGGGAATTATATGTAGGCCTACTTCCACCAAGCATGGAAAACTGGAAGAATGACGTTTAAGATGCGGCAAAAATAAAACTTTTG
>JAOEHI010002447.1:0-11663 GCA_025447815.1 Percopsis transmontana
GAGAGAGAGAGAGAGAGAGAGAGAGAGAGAGAGAGAGAGAGAGAGAGAGAGAGAGAGAGAGAGAGAGAGAGGAAAGGAAAGGAAAGGAAGAGAGTGGAAGAGGAAGAAAACGAAAACGCAGTGGAACTGTAATTCTCTCACTCTTGGCGCCAATTCGGCCACACAAAATTTTTTCGCATTGACGATCCAGTCTAATTTGACCAATAAACGATAAGTGCTAGCCGACTAGCCTCTTTAGTGCAACATCGTAACATCGTTGTCATTGTTTTTTCTCGTCAAGACCGTCATAATTTAGTAGGCTACAACCAGTAAAAGCACCGACACAATAGATCGTGGGCCAGGTGTACTTCTTCAAGTGGTCGATATAACAGCAATATGGGGGTGAGTTTGTGTGTTTTTCTATGCTTCTGATCAGCAATGGCCATGTATTGAAATGTGTGTGTGTTGTGGGATGTGAACAAAGAGCACGTCGGAGTGAGAGGAAAGAAAGATGAAAAGATAAGGGGGGAATGAGATTCCATGGTGAAGGGATGGGTCTGGCATCATGTTAGCTGTGCTAGCTCGTTAGCTTGCCGCTGACTAGCCGTGGTCTCTTTTCTTTTTTCAACACGATCGCTTTGTTTTTTTTCCTGACCTCCAGTCTGAGCTGCAGGGGGTAGTGTCGCTTATATAGTGTGATTTGTGACATTTTATTTTGTTCGCTGCTAGTCAGTAAGGAGTCGATTGTTGACGGATCTTAGCTATTGTGTTGATCACTTATTTTAGTACCGTTGGTAGGTCTATCCAGGTGGACCGGGTGCTTAATTTCCTCCATCCACCATAAGCGGGCATGTGGTTACATTCCACCAACATGTTGCCTAATGCCACATTTTAAGGCTAAATTAAGTGTATATACCTATCCCTTGCGATTACTTCAGATAAAACAATCCACGTGCTCCCTGGGCCTTTTCTGTATGATACAGATTTAGTTTAGGCTAAAGTTGCCAGTGCGTTTGAGTGCATTCCTTTGAAGAATTGTTACTCAATCAAGATACTTTCTGTATCCCCTTGTTTGTTACTGCGTTACTCCATGCAATATTATAAAAGCTATCCTCACAGTAACCGTGAAGATGTACACAGACGGTTCTCCATCTCTAAAAGTATAGTAGTTACTGCAGGACACAGGCCACTTTAAACAGACAAATTTGGATACCTAATGCATCTTTCTTGAATGCTTTCTTACCGAATGCATAAAATCATGCTATAACATGTTGTTGATGGTTATATAACAGTGTGTTCCCTCCATTTCAAGCCTACCTTATCTTTCCCACTCTTTTCCCCATCTACCTGCATTTTTATGCGTCTCACCTTTCAATTACTGTCTACCTGAACATGTATTTTATTGTATTCTTTATACCCTTCTTCCTGCCATCATTCCATCTTTCCTTCTTTTCCTTTTATCCAGAGGAAGTCCAACAGAGCGAAGGAGAAGAAGGCCCGGCGCCTGGAGGAAAGGGCTGCTATGGACGCCGTCTGTGCTAAAGTGGATACAGCCAATAAGGTGAGAGGAATCTGATGGCATGGGCCAGTCAAGATCAGAGCTTTGGTTCTTTTTTTTTTTACCTGTGGGTGCTCACCTGAATACAACGCAGGATGCTCTTAAGCAGGGAGATGTGGTAAGACTTTTTTTAAAGAAAGGGTTGTATTTCTAATATATAAAAACGGATTTCTACTTGTTACATTATATTTAATGACAATACAATTTTCCCAGACTGTAACAAAAGTATGTATAAATCTAGTTTGTGTCGTGTACTTGAAAAAATGAAATATAATCATCATGACTTCAGGTTCAGATCTTTAGCTGTCAAACTTGTACCGTACGCTCACACCAGCAGCGACAAAGGGGCTGGAAGTCATTCATTTCCAATGGTCCCTGGGCTACACTGAGTGACAAGTCGCTGAGGGACCAAATTGGCGTGAATTGCTGACAAAAAAAGTTCAGCCAAGTTCAACTTTATGCAAATCTGAGGGAGGATGTGGTCCTCGTATATTGTTTTGCTGTGAAACATTTTCTTAAACTTTAGTTCCTATAGCATTTTAGTTCCCCACAGCTGAAATGGAGGAGAGACTGATCGCAGGTGTTGCTGGCTTTCCTGTCCTCTACGATGCGTCCCTGTTCATTTACGGCAACGTTGCGTGTAGGCAGATCCCCAAAATTGTTGGGATGAGTGGTGAGGTTTAATCAAGTGAATGGCAAATGTGAGCAGTTGTCAATGATGTTGGCTATAATTCCTCATGAACAATACATTACATTAGCAACCCCCACAAGCTGGCTGCATATCGCTGCCGGCTGAGCAGGGTAGCGACTCAGTGTCTCAGCGACAAAGTCTCTGCCGGTGTGAGTGCCAATAATTCCGCCAAAGGCACATTTTTCTGATTGCCTTTTTATCTTGTTGCTAATGGACAGGAATTATCAGTTGGGCTTTTGTGTCAGGTATGCATAATATAGCATTATTTGCTGTTTTCCCAAAACATTAAGATGTCTTGCCTTGTTTAACACTGTATTCACACCACCAGCGATTTTGTAGCGTTTGCTTTTGCATGCCTGCCCTGTCACTTAACCTCTTAATCACTAGGCCCTTTGGTCAGGTCGCTGCCTCGAAAAAGCATTCCCAAACTGAATAGAGTATCTCTAAAACTACAAGCGCTATACAGATAGTCTAGGTACCAAAAGAAAGGTAACATCTGTGAGAACCATAGGGATCAGGGTCCGAAATTTACTTTTTGACTCACCGGCCAAGGTGGCTGGTAGATGAAAAAATCCACTGGCCAAGAATATTTTTTACCTGCCAAAATATTAAATTGCCTTTTTGTGTCACATACATTTGTTTTAGTATTTCATTTATATAATAAGGTATTATGTTGACTACAATACAATAAAAAGTGGCCAGAGCAGCATTTGAAGCAAAAATTATTTTAACATATTGATCAGCGGTTAATAAATACACTACAATTAAATTAGAATTAAAAATTAAAATCCAGAATAAACAACAATTCTACTGAAAATATTTGCTTGTGAAATTCAGGGACAAACAAAGGTAAATTTGAAATTTCATAAACTTAAAGTTCATCCTCTTCACCCTCTTCTTTGCATGGTCCATGAAGTCTGGTCTCCTGCTCCTGACAGAGTTCTGGTGCCACAGCATAATGGCTTTTGTGGGATCATACTCTGATCTCTGGAGAGGACAGCTGGACCATAAGGAGATCTGATAGTGTATCTAAGCATAGGTTAGACCGCCAATCAATTTTCACCTGTTTCATGGTATTAAAACCTCTTTCACATTCCGCTGTGGAGGCAGGTAAGGACAGGACCATGTCAACCAATGCCAGCAAAGCAGGGCAGGAATGCTGATGGCTCCTGTTGACACTGACCCTGGACATCTTCTGCAGGGACTGGTGCTCTTGGTACATTAGCACATTCAGGACAGTCCACTGGTCAGGAATCTTTTCAACATGGATGCCAGAGGTCTCCAGGACTGGCTTGAAGTTACCCACCAAGGTTTCCAGTTCATTGTCACCGAAATCTAGAATAATTATACATTACAACAAGCATCATGCCATTTTAATTCTCAAACTATAATGAACCTGACTGACTGCCCTGTAATACAAAACCTAAAGAAACCAACCTACTGCTGCATGTTTTGACTCTGGCCAGTTGGTGAAGCTGACGAACTTAGTGGCACACAGAACCCCAACACTGGCATTATGGAACCTATCATTCATACTCTCGAGCAGTCTGTCAATTATTCTTTCCTGTGAGGTGACGAGGGTCTTGCTGTCACCCCTGGTCAGAGAGATTCCCTTATAGCTGTTGGCCATTGTGGCCTTCATCATGGGCCCTTCTCTGATGAAGAAAGGCAAATTTCTGTCTGTCTGTATCTTATTGCAGCTTTAATAAACATACCTGGTTTTGTACTTCTTAAGTACTGCCTTTGTTGAGCACAAGGAGCTGTGGGCCTCTGCTGTGGTTATGATGGACCTCTGCAGACAGGCTGCTCAGGTGTGTGAGTGTGTCATGCAGGAAGCCACAGAAACGGATAACAGCCTCCCTGGCAGTGCTGTAGTATTTCCTGGCCTTGACCTGCTGGACACCTCTGACATTTTGGGCATCGGCAGATTGAATCTGAAATATACAGAGAACAAAGATGTACAAAAAGACAATCAATTGCTGTCCAAACTGTATCAGATATGACACATTGTATCGTTGCATAAAAAATTGAAAAACGATGTTGGTAATTAAAACCATGTTTAGACATTATATATTAATTATGCCGTTTGGCGTATTTAGCATAGCAATCTAGAGCCACTACCGGTTCCAGGTGCTGAACAAGCCCCTGGTAACCTTGCAGGAAGTGGTCCAGGGCACGCAATAGGTGTCCAACCCATCGGGTCCCACCAATTCTGGTGGGCACTAGTGGTGTGTGCCCAAGAGCCTGGAAGCTGTTTACCAGGTTTGCCCTATTCAGTGGACTGGTGTGGTAGAAGGTGTAAAGCCCACTTAGGAGGTCTTGTACTCTCTGGAACATCACATTGGACTGGATGGCATCAGAAAATGGCAGTTCAAGGCGGTGTGCCATACAGTGGACCCCGATGATGTAGGCCCTGTCCCCCTTCAACTGGCTGACCACACCATTCTTGGCTCCGGTCATCACAGCAGCGCCATCTGTTCCCACAGCGACCAACTTGCTCTCCCACTTATCACACTCCCTCCATCATGGCACTGATGACACTGCTTATGTGAGCCACGTCTGCCTTCTCCACTGACTCGATGCCAACAAATTTCGACTCGATCTTGCCCTTGTGACAGAATCTGACATAAACTAACTCCTCCTCTTTCACAGAACTGTCTGTAGAACCATCTAACATGATAAGAGAGAAATTTGGTGTTTGTCAGATTCTCTGTGATGTTGTTTCTCTCCATCTCTGCAATATAGTGCATAAACTCTTTGGCCTGTTTCTCATTTCGATATGTTGAGCCCACAGCAATTCCTTTTTTTTTCCCATCCAAACTGCAAATATCCAACATCAAATGAATTCAATATACAATCATGTTATCCAAATGGTAAACTATAATTTTCAGTACATAACATTACTGTATAATAGCCTACACATAAACACACAGCAGATACATTAAAATCACATTCATATTCTTAATAACCTAACTGTAAAAGTAGAATTTTATTTTTGATCCAAATTATGCGTACATAAGTGGGATTCCCATTTTCATTAAGTTACAGGGACAATTTGACATTTTGTCCCAATGTGTAGGCTATATAGCGACCCCCCCCCTTTGTTGCTTTGAAAACTGTTGCAAAAGGTGTTGACTGCACAGTTTTTGCAGTCAACACGTGGCTCTGCTTTAGGATAAGTGGTTAAAGTTAATTTTAGAAGAGAGGCGCATTAGAGGCAGGGCCATTATGTCTTTGCATCTTATTTGATGGGCTTGATGATAATAGATTATTGCTGGGTGGCTTTGCTTGGTGTCTTCTTGGTTCAGGAGTCCGTTGCAGCTGGCTTCGATGGTGAACCAGGAGAAAGATATGGTCCATTATTCATTTGATTATCACGGTCATAACTAAAAGCGACACTCCTCGATGTGTCCAGAATTACCGTTGTTGCTGAAACCAGTGTTACAGAAAATCTGTTGTGTTGGTTTCAAGCTCAGAGAACGCACGCCCATCCTGCAATTGCGTGCTGACACCTCCCCCTGCTGCACTCCTATAGACTCACACCCTTCTCAACCCCTCCCGTACAACCACAAGTGTTGTAAACACAATTGAGGAGTGTGTCTTTAAAGTCAAGCTATTTAATTCTGTCATTTTCAGTTGATTTTTACTGAATATTTTTTTACAGCTCGATGACCCATTGGCAGCCTTCCCAGTCTTCAAGAAGTACGACAGAAATGGGTACGCACAGTTCTCGAACTCATGCATATACACACATAGTCAGAGACGGCCACTGTCTTTGTGTGTACATTACACTGCATTGACCATGTCGTATTTGTACCTTGTATAGGCTGAACCTGCAGATAGAGTGTAAGAGAGTGTCCACCCTTAATCCCTTGTCTGTGGAGTGGGCCTACGAACTGACCAGATCAAACATGCAGACACTGTAAGTGTGCTAGCGGTAAGAGTGAACCGGCCTATTGCTGAAAAACTGGTAACCACTGCATCCGTGGGTGGGGGCAGGGCAGGGGGGAGTCACAAAGTGGCATCGCACTGCTGCAAAATTTTGTCAGACCGTCCTCTCTGCAAGAGGAAACTCCCACCACTGGTGAGATTTAGGTAGAGTTTGAGTTTGCTTTCTGGACTGTTAATTGGCCTTTACATTGTTATCAGTGCTTGAAATGGGCCACACTGTTCTGCCTCAATAAATCTTTTGCTTAGCCCTTGGCTATCAGGCAGATGTGCTTTTTCTATTCATTTGGTCATTTCAATTGCACAATAATTCAGTTCCACTATAGGTCTACATTTCAGCCCACAAACAATGTTGCCATTCACAACTTTGCAATCAACATAAAACTTTGCAGTTGTTATCATATTGAGAGAGAATTTGAGGAAAGCGATGCACTTCATTTCTCTTTATTTTAACTGGCCAGTCCTGAGTATTCATGTTATCTGCATCTTAACACTAGAACCGCAAGACGTTTTGCAGCAACGTATGTGTCCTTTTGCCCATCAGGCCTCCATCACCATGATATCGGGTTTGGGTGATGAGTCTATTGCGTTCCCATTAAATACTCTTACAGCATGTCTACTGCTACAAGCTACTCGTTAGCTTGTAGCTAAATAGTAGCTTGTAGCTCTTTTAAAAAAAACAAAAAAAAAAACACATTGTGTTCATTTCAGTGATTTTATTGTATAAAATAGAAATAATAATGGAAGAGTTATAGATACAAGGAGTCTTCGGGACAAATTAAACCTCATGAAATAATATCAAACATTGTTTACAAATATAGCGATGTGCAAGTGTGTCTTGGCCTTCATGTGGTCCTCACGAACAGTTTAATCTCTCAGGTGTGTCATGTCTTTGTCCACCAAGGAATGAAAGCTGTACAAACGGCAGGTTTGCTTTTGCATGCTGTGTCAGTATTGCATTGTATTGAAAACATGTTAAGGGTTGTTATTATCTATGTAAAATTGGTTATGATTGTGCGCCTCATTGTTTCCGCTAATGCGCTCAACCTGCTACTCCGGAGGAGAGTGAGAGCATCTGTGGGTACCCACGAACAATGATGAAAATCTTCGGTATAAAAAGGGGTCTTGGAGTTGGAAAATAAACTGTTTATAAATATGTTTACAACTGCACCATTCTAACAAATCAAGCATGAGTGCTATGGCATTTTAGGAAAAGTCACGGAAGGACAGAAATGAGGCATATACACTGATTTTTAATAATTAACTTTTTTTAAAACTGACACGTTAAATGACGTGGAAAATGGCGGTTCTAGTGTTATAGCACTAAAACATTTCTGCTTTGTCTCTACATGACTACACAATAGAAATTCCAGATTCTTTATGCAATGAAACAGGACGATAGAATTCCATGTAATCAACAAAGATGTGTTCACTATATAACAATAAATAAACGCTGAAAAGAAGACTGCAGACAGATGTAAAGGAATATACATCAAATATAGGTCATGGGCAAATTAACCTTTTCAACCTGACCCTCTTTAGGTATGAGCAAAGTGAGTGGGGATGGAAAGAAAGGGAAAAGAGGGAGGAGATGAACGATGAGAGGGCATGGTACTTGTTGGCCCGCGACACAGACTCCTCCCCTGTCGCCTTCTCTCACTTCCGTTTCGACGTTGAGTGCGGGGAGGAGGTCCTTTACTGGTAAGCTAGCCCATCCCATGTGTTGGTGTTATTTCTGCTCTAGAATATATTGTCTTTGAACCCTTAACATGAATCCATGAACTGGCCAATGGCATTGGAAAGTGTGATATGCGCCCACCCACTAATCGGGACTTCTGTGCCTGTTAATCAATGTAAGCTCATACTGGTATAACCCATATTCTCAAATCACCAGTTACGAGGTACAGCTGGAAAGCAGAGTCCGGAGGAAAGGTCTGGGCAAGTTTCTCATCCAGATATTACAGCTTATTGCTAATAGGTAAATATGTTATTTGACTTGATATTGATATTTCATTAGTGAATCATCTTAATCAGCTAAAGCTCTGATCATTTGTTAATAGAAACATGACAAATGTTCTATAAATAATTTGTCTTTCTTTGTCCCATGTAGTACACAAATGAAAAAAGTGATGTTGACAGTTTTTAAACACAACCACGGAGCTTACCAATTTTTCAGAGAAGCTTTACAGTAAGTACCAGCCTAATATAATAAAAGTAGAAACTAATACTAAAAGTACAATTACAAAATCATATGAGAGGGTAACAGAAGTCTTAAGGTTATTGTAATTCCCGTTTCTGGACATTACAGTCTCGTCAAAATGTGAAGTTCCAGGGAGACTGCTATTGTAAAAAAAAAAAAATCCCTGGAGCATTAAAATGTTGCATTGTTGAGATGAACCCTATTCTCACTTCCAGCTTTCAATAACAGGATATTCTTGAAATCAGCTCGCATCAATTCTCACACTACGCACAACAACATTTTCTGATGTTAGAAGTTCGTCTGAGCCTCCAATAGCTCGTTACATGAGTCTATTGCCCATACTTTCCCAGGGATGGGAATTGAGTTCTCAATTCCAGTCCAAAACAAACAGTTAACAATAAAATGTGTCAGATTCTGTTGGTTTTCCTTTTGAGTTTGTCTAAGTAGCAATGATTAGCCTAAATAGTTTGTTGCTACTCTAAACTATGGAAGTAAGCAAGAATTCACAAACGCATTTGCTTTTCAGCAGACATTACAAAATTTATAAAGTGAGATTTCTCCCTTTTTTTTTTTTTAAATTTATTTATTAAATTTATTTATTTTTTTATATTCATTTATGATGGTAGACCATAGTGTGTGAGTTGCACACCATCGGCACCAAATTTGGGTGACATTGATTTCCTAGCAATAAAATTATAACTAGAGCACAAAGTTCGTCATAGATCTAGCCTCTTAATTTTGCTCTCAAAGTGCACCAGATTGATGCATTTAACAACATTTTCTTTCGGGATGCCCCCGGGTCCACCCGCCTCTACCTCATTTTAAGACAGGAAAAACCCTGGTAAAGTCTGTAAAACTATAATTTCAAGTGAAGCCTGTTGCACATTGTTCGTGGAGGGGGCGTGGAGCTGGCGTGGAGCTTTGTCTCCGTGCTTTGCAAACCGTAGTATTTCTCGAGGTAGCAGAACACCGGCAGCAGAGGTCGTCACAAAGCCGGTGTTGAGCCAAAAAGTGATTGTAACGAATAAACACAATTGTGGCCAAAGAAGTGAAGTTTAAAGTTTCACAAAGACCTCAGATTAAAGCAGCTGTAGACTTACCGCAGATGGCAATCAGTTTTTAGCGGACGATCACTTGGCACGACACTGGAACGCTGTCTGTGTAAAAAGGACAACCAGGCATGGGGAAACAGGGGTGTGATGTTTTGATGAAGCTCTGTCTGTCTGGGCCTAATTTTTTTTTTTTCTCGGTCTGATTCTTGATTGGGAATCGATAAAGAAGCAGAACCGGTAATGGTATCGATTTTAAAATAGGGTAGTAAAAGGGGCAGGGTGGTCTAGGTGTTGGACTCCCAGCCAGAAGGTTGTGGGTTCGAGAGTTGGCTTACCTATAAGCATCATCCTTGAGCAAGATGCCTAACCCCTATCTGCTCCATGTAATAGCAGAATGTAATTGTAAGTCGCTTTGGATAAAAGCTTCTGCTCAATTATTATTTTTTTTAATAAAATCGTATTCATTCCCATCCTTATACTTTCCCTGCTCACACTATACATCAAATGTACTTCCGCGTTGATGACCTGACAGCCAAATTGTGCTTAAAACACAGTGTATACCCAGCTTTAGGCTCCATCTATTCAAATCTCTCCAATAACTGTTATTGGAAATTACATTTATCAGCTTTAATTATTATTATTATCCGTAAGCATTCATTAAGGAAAGGCAATATTTGCTACAAGAAACTGTAACATTTCCACTTTTCGTGTGTAATTCTGAATGTGTAACTCTAACCCTTTGCCACTCGAGATTCGAGATTGACGACACCTCGCCTAGCATGTCCGGTTGCTGTGGGGATGACTGCTCCTACGAAATCCTCAGCCGGCGGACCAAACACGGCGAGGCCTCCGCGGGACACACCCATGGAGGCGGGCACTGTGGAGGCTGCTGCCACTGATTGGCTGCAATGTCCTGCCCGTCGGTTAAAAACCAGCAGCTTTCATGGCTGTGTGTGAGAGCTTGCGCTGCCTGCTATTCGGTGGGCATTTAGAGTTTATCTGCTCAGAACTTTTGGAGGTTAAAATGTCTTATTTTTTTTTATTTTTAAATTTTATTTTTTTTGCTGTTAAAGATAAGCGACAGTGATGGAGCCACCATACATGGCTACAAATGTTAATGTTGCATTAGAGTTGTGTTGGATATTTTTTGTGTCCCTGCCACATACCTTTTTAGCACGCAGTGTGAGCTTTCAGACATAGACTTCCTGGTTCGACGTCCAACCCCTTGCCCCTCCACATACCAGCTGTTTCTAGCAGTCAGTCTTTAAAAAGCTACCCCTTTTCCCGTGCAAACCACCAATAGTGCTGAATTTGTAACGTGTACAGCCCTGCTCATAATGTAATTTCATTAGTACACTGTAGTCATATATTCTATATCCTTCAGGGTTTCCCAAACTATGATTCAGGCCCCAAGAATTGATCATGAGATGGTATGAGCACTGATTCATCAATTATTTTTTTTTTTCTTCAAAGGGTTTAAGAACCCCTGCTGTGCAGTACTGTATGTATTACCATATCCTGGTAAAGGGTAAAATATACACATAGCTTGGTTCTTTATTGTTACTGGGCCTTCCTGTCTGCTTTCCCCGTTTAAAAAAAAAAGTCTTTTACCCGTGTTTCCCTATGGGAGGCACACGTGAGCCAAGTGCAGAGGTTGATCTGGCACGACCTTGACATCTGCTATATTTTGCCAATGATTTCTGATCTTCTTTCCTGTCCTTACTTCCTACCTCTCCCTTCACACCTGTAGATATCCATGACGGGTCCATGTGCTGTGTTTTGTCCCTGGGTGGCATTTCTACTTTGACGTTGCATTTATCTCTTTTATGCCATTGTCCTTGCAACATCATTTAGCGCAGAGCTATTTAAGCTACCGTAAGCAGCCTTCACAATGGTGCACTCATCCCCAGTTCCATCCTGTCATATCCCCCTGTCTTCCTTTTCATCTGTGGTACTAATGTAAAACAAACTGGATATTCTGTTTGGGGAAAATTATAAAAGGCATCCTCCTGGACTCTCCCAGGTTTGTAACCATTAGCAAATCATATTGATTTACCATGAGAATGACTGACTGGTATAAGTCACCATTCTGTTACATGGCTGTCATCAGTCTGGCTATTTTAAGTTGATGAATTTAGTGGGTGAATGCTATCTATCTATAAGGATGCCCCCTGGGCGCCTCCCTAGGGAGGTGTTCCAGGCACGTCCAGCTGGGAGGAGGCCTCGGGGAAGACC
>JAOEHI010002448.1:0-11663 GCA_025447815.1 Percopsis transmontana
CCCCCCCCCCCCCCCGCGCGGCGCGCGCGCCCCGCCCCCCCCGGCGGGGCGGGCGCAAATTGGCTAGATAAACAGAGCAGGGAAAATGGAAGGGTGGTGAGAAAGCTACAGAAAAGCATTCAGCACAGGAAGACATTCAGATCTGATGAGCTCATTGCCTGTCTGAAAACGTCCTCAGTGTTGCGTGTGGGTGTGCATGCGTGTGCACGTGTGTGCGTAAAAACAGTCAAAAATGCACTTTGCACCGCTATGTGGAAAAGAATTAAGTATATTTCCAACTGAGATGGAAAATCTTTTTTTGCGCTGGGTTGTGTAAGTCATTCCTCTAAATCCATTCCTCTCTCTTACCAAAGTATGATATCAGATCATTTTGTACAGAAGGGGGGAAGAGTATTCAGTTTCTGTTCATTTTTATACACTTTTGGAGCATTGATCCTTGGAGTGTCATTTCTAAAAGTCCTCCGGTGGAAAGATACAGCACAACGTAGCATCTCTTTTCCCCCCCAGCTGAGAATAGAAACATCCCATGGAAATGCTGTGTGTGTGCGTGTGCATGCGCGTGCGTGTACGCGTAAACACAAGCTTCCCGTTCACACACACATGCATGGACGAATGTGAAGCTTGTGTTAAATAAAGCTATATCAGGACATAGGATGTGCTTCCTGTTGGTAAAGGGGCAGAGACAGATGGTCAGGTCTTTCTTAGAGTATCCCCCACACACCCTCCAACACATGCACACACACACACACAAACACACTCCTCAAGCTTTGGGGTCCCAAAGCTTGACAGGTCATTATCACAGATTATAGTGACAGATGACTGAGTGGCATCTTCAGTCAGGTGTCACAATAGAACAAAGGCTCTGTGCCCTATTTTAACGATCTAAGTGCATGGTCTAAAGCGCATGGTGCAAGTGCATTTAGGTGCAAAAATCTACTTTTGCTAGTTTAATGCGCCTGACCACACCTCATTTTAAGACCAACACGCCCATGGGCAACTAGCAAAGACACCTGTGTCGCGCTTGGATGGTGTATGATAGGGCCCTCTGTGTTATTGGTTTAATTGTGAAAACCAGAGGAACCAGTCAAATCTGCTGAAATCTACATGTTCTCTCGTTAGGAATGGAAAAAAGGGATGCCAGTGAAATGGAAGCATTAATGCAGGGTCACACACAAGAACACGTTATAGCAGAAACAATAGAAAAAATGTTCTGGATCAGATGTGTACCTGTATTAATGTATTAATGTAGATGTTTGCTTGTGTTTATATGTTATATTAAAATTATTTGATTTTTATTTACGTATTTTAGTAATTTTATAATTTTGGAAACTGTTGTATGAGCACATTGATAGCTAGCATATACATACACAATATGACGGGCTATGTTCTTTGTTCATCACTAACGTAAAATAAGGCACTAGATAGCGGTTTAGCGGATTTTTTTTTTTTTTTTATTATCAAATGACAGAATCTGTCAATACAAAATTTCTATCATGTTGACTATTCTATTTTTCTGCTTTCTTTAGAATATCACTATGTCAGTGATTGGCCGAGCTGCATTTTAGGCTCTTTATCAGCAGTACAGATGACTGCAGGGAAAACACAGGGTGGTTCATTTTCTCTCTGAAACCATGGCTGCCTGGTTGTGGCATGACATTTACTTATGTAATGTTACCGTGCATCGCATTTTCACAGACACAAAGCCTTCTGTGCTCACGTCTGGGTGTGCTCTCCTGGGACACAGTATGTGCTATACTGTATGCAAAAAATGATTTGTTGTTCAACTTAACTTGGTAGAGTTACCTTGCTGCCTTCATTAGAATGTCATGCTAGTCAAATTGGATAGTGCCCTGCGTTTGTATGTAGCAAAAGAGCCTTAACGTTGTTTATGTTATAAAAACAATAATGTCGTAATGTTATAATACTCATTTTAGTGCCGTTGCTCAGGTTTCTTTCGTGGTGTTTTACAACGGACGAATCACAACACTGGGTTAGACAGGAGATGGAGCGTGAAGTGTGCTTTAGATACAGCGAGTGGGGAGAAGGTCGACTAGAGAAGTGCATATGCTACACTGCTGCCCACACACACACACACACACACACACTCACAGGAAGGTCATATCAAGCTGTATTTCTCCTATGGGCATTGATAGCTGAGTAAATATAGCACATCTGCACTGCACTGGTAGAATGCCTCAATCTATTGTGTCTCTGCTATATATGGGTGAGGCTTTTTATCTGGTGCTAATAATAATTATTATTTCGGTCGCATATTAGGACCAAATTTCCAACTCTCATTTTGGACCGACTTTCTCTTCCTTTGAGCTGAACATTCTGTTTCAGTTGGTGTTGCTTGATTGGCTATTTGAATGTTAGGATAGGCCAGACATCAGTAGTCATTACACATTTTGATACATTTTTGCTATTTCGCTTTTTTGGGACTAAATGGTTTTAGCCAAATTGTGTCCAGGTAAATTTTACGATAAAGGACCATGAAATGATCCGTGTAGTAAATCCTGGCCCTATATAGCCCTATTCAGGGTCTTACTCAGGCTCAGTTAGTCACAGTGGTGCTCACGTTGCCTTGCCGAATTGATAACTAGATTAGGAGATCATATATACTGAAAATCAATAAACACATAAGCCTCTTACAGTAAAGAGACTATAAGGTGAAAGTGCAACCTAAAATGCTGAAAGGCTGAAAGACTTGTCAGCCTTTTTCTGGATGAGCTCTCTGGCATAGTGCCATAAGGCAGCCCCTCGCATAGTAGGTCAGTAAAGTTTTTTAGCAGGAAATAAAATCTCTCCAAATCTCCCACTATGAGTGATGCATGTTCCATACTCCAAGAAATGCTGCAAAATTTCAATCGGGGGTGGGGATGCGATTCATGGAGGCTGGATTTATTCTTATACAGTGCTTCATGTTTCTCGGTTTCTGTATTAAAGGATATATGATTCAGATGTTGTTCTGAAAATTCAGCAGGGTAAAAGATGAAAATAATTCATTAATTTCCTTCCTCGTGTTTGATTAGACACCAAACACCCCCCCACTAATTCTGTCTTGCCTTTATTTTCTGACTCGTTTGTAATACAGGGTTGAATATAACAATAATACAATTATACACTTACATGGAGACTGATAAAACAAACTCCTGCATTAAGTACTCAGGGTGCTAGGTTGTTATGTAAAGACCCATGTCGGTCCCGTGTCTGTTATTGTTTATCAAAAGACAGGAGGGGAGAGTATCAGTGGCGAGGCGAGCACAGATTCACCAGCAGAGAGACAGCTGGGCCTGCATTCCAGCCTACTGCTTCTTGGCCACGGATGCTGACTTCCACTGAGATAGTTTGCTGGGTGTGCGATGCTGTGCCAGGTCGCCTGTTTACTTAAAGGATTCTGTAGGCAATAGAGAAAGATTTAAATAGTGAGAAGAGAGAGAGAGCGGGAGAGGAAGGTGTTGGATTTTAAGGGTATTTGTGGAAAACATTATTGTAGGTTAGTTTAGTACAGACAGTCAGGTGTAAGTGGTGGATAAGGGGCAAGAAAAATAACTCATAGTTCACATTTAAAATTAAACTCTTATAAAATGCAGCTAGTGAACTACATAGTTTGCGTTAAACATTAAACACACAACAGCAACAGCTCAAATTGTCTTCCACTCCTAAATCAAAACCAAGCTAAATGTTCAATTGTTTGTTTAGTCGTACTTGGTTATAGTATGTGCCTTAGCCTCGAGGACTGCCAATCAAACAATGCTGACACCACTGTGGATTCGTCCTGTCCAACAGCCAAACAAGGTCAGGACAGAATTCTAGTAATCCTCTTGACAAGGAGGAATGGGAGCTCTGAACACCTGAGCAAGGCTAATAGGCTAAAAGACATGATTTCACCGCGTCAGGGGAAAAATGAGAAGGCACTTGTGGTTTGGGGTGGTAAGACTGCTTAGGCCAGCAGCAAAGAAATGCATACAAGTGTCAAATCATGCAAAGAAGAACCATTTGTTTTTACCAGAAAATATCCAAATTCTAAATAATTACTCTTCTTTCTTTCTACATTTTAGCCATATATGAAGAAAATATAGATGCCCTTTGTTGGTGTTATTACAAACTGCCCAGTCTATTCATTTAAAACACTGAAACTGGGATCTACAGGAAGAAGGACAATGCAGATAACATTGTAAGCACAAAGTGGAGAGATGGAGAGATGAGTCTTTCCCCTCCTAAGAGATAATGAATGAGGCCTTCCTGGCAATTAAACTGGGACACGTAGGTTGTGCTGTACTGTGGAAGTCCAGTTGACAGACTGGCAAGAAATAGATCAATGTAACAGATTGGAAATATGTGCATGAATGACCATACAACAGATAACCAACACTACATAGCCTAGCAATATGCTGCCATCCAGATATTGTTCACAAAGGCTAAATATTAACCCCCTTGTGCTCAATCAGTGTGAATTGAGTGCAATAGAGTTAACAATCATACAGTTTACAACAACAGTTACATTTATAAGGAACATATGAACATATACACCTAAATACATGGATAGACTACGATGGGAACATCGACACTGTAGCCATGTGGTTGGCTTCCCCTTGGGTGATCTCATCAAACTGACTGGGATCACTGAAATAGGTCAAATTCGCAGCGCATTAACCTTCACCCACATGTGGGACTGCTGTCATTGTAAATCTGCCATCACAAGCTCACATAGGCTAGAGACACAAAGGAGGTTAGCACTTTCCTTAGCTGCTGTGTGTTCCTTCTGTCCCTTCTTACCCGTATAGTCATTGTTTTCTACTTTATTGAGACAGGAAGCAAAAACGAGAGAAAAGGCTGCTGTGGGATTTAGCCCCGCTGCGGGAGAAGGGTACATATGGTTCCTGAGGCGGTTGTCTTAACCATTCCATGTCTGGGAATGTGCTTCATTCTCTCTCTTTCTCTCTCTCTGTGCATGGGAGCGAGAGACAGACACTGGGATAATGAGAGGTGAAGAGGGTCATCACTCTCTGTCACATCTCCATCATTGTTCTGCTAACCAGGCAGGTTGTAAGCCCCACACACTCACCATCACCAGTTAAGACTCAATGTGACGATTGTGGGCCTGGGGCGAGAGTAAGCGCGAGCCAGAGGAACACACACAGGCGAGATAGCAGGTATAACGCTCAAGCGTAGATTTAATGGAACATAACACAACAAACGTACAGGGCATGAAACCAAAACAATGACCAACATCACCTTGTGCTGTTGGCGGAACTTAAATAGTCCACTAATCAAAAACTAAGGAGGCACACCTGTAGGGCTAAACATCCTACAGGTGCGCGATGGGGAAGGGAGGCACGGAGCGCGCATGGGCCTGTGCGCGCTGATTGTGACACTCAAACCTAAGCTTGCCTGCTCTTGTCTGCAGCCTACAGAATACCTCAGGCCAATGCTGCTCCTAGCCTTCAGTTGTGGATAAACACATTTAGAGTTGTTCCTTCATAAACACAAATATCTGAGCCTTCACTTCTTATACTTTGTTATAAATGTACAGTAGAGGTGGATGCATATTCAGGGTGATCTGAATATGCATACATCTGTATGTGTCATTTCATAAAATACAATACTCAAACTGCTAATCTAGTTCATTCTATTTTTTCTGCTTCAGTGTTTTAATTATCTAGATTCTATTTAGTCTTACAGGCTGTTACATTTAGTCTGATATTTATAAGTAATTGAGATAATCTGGTGCCCACTGGTGCACCACATATCCATGCAATCGTACATATTGGCACTACAGTTCTGCCTAACCTCACCATTCCCTGGTCCATTACATTGAGGGTAGGCTAAATACAGATTGCAGGCATCATCCTAACCTAGTACATTGATGTGACACTGATGTAGGTACAGCTCCAATACTAGGACATGAATCATCTCCGGGTGCCTGGAAACCCTGTTAGGCACGTGGCTGGCCTGTTGTGGGCATCACACCTGATTGACTGTGAACTACTTTAGCATGACAGTCAAAGTGTGTAGAATATTATGCCTTATATGCACTCACACCATATGCTATGTGTTTAATTGGCCCCATGCTTACAGTGTTTGTATAGCAATGTGTGTATAGTGTTATTTAATAAACATTTTTTATAAAAACTACAAACTTTCTGTATATACCTGTATATACTATTGTTTGGAAAGGCATCAAAGGAATCTTGCTCTATCTAATGATCTTTTTATTGTTTCTCAGCTGTCTCACTGTGTCTGCTCTCGGGTCACATTAAAGATTGGAAGTATTTTCTGGCGCAAATCCTTCATGCTGAAGGTCAGACGGTCAGTGTGAGGATGGCGGGGAGCAGCTTGGCTTCAGAGACCAGGCAGATGGTCTGTAGCTCGGCGTGGTCGTATTCTGTATGCTGTCTCCTTTTCTCCCTCTCTCTGAGAATGACAGGGAAAGAGACAGTAAGAAAGAGAGGGAGATGGAGAACAGGAGACAGAATGAAGAATGCCTGGCTTACAGTTCCTGTTGAGCTTCAAAGGTCAGAGCCTCATCCGTTTTGGATGCTTTTTCCCCAACCAACCAACAGTGAACAGTCGAAGTGCACTGTGAGGAGCTTTCAGCAGATTAGAACTGGCTTAACCAATAAATGGTGGAACAGTGGATTTTGAAGGAAAAGAGAATTTGTGTCTATGTGTCCTGTTCATTCTGTTAGGGGACAGTCCCAAACCTTTAAATATACAGGCTACAAAACATGCAGGTGTAACATGTGTCTGGGTGCCATTAGTTGTAGGCCTTCTTTCAACATATCTTAATTCATTTGAAAAATTCTTCAGTGTCTGTGATAAGGTGCTCTATTCAAAATGATGAAGCCCTCTCTGATTTATCATTCTTTACTATTCTCTAGTAATTCTTTCCTTGTACTTTCTGTGATGTGATGTATTTCAATATGGCTAATGAAAGTTCTCTTTTGTGTCTGGGGAACAGTGCCATCCTTAAAGCTCAATCTGAATGGCCGTCCAGAGGAATTTCATTATTTGATATCAGTTGCATGTTTGCTGGTTGTGGTTTAGCATTACTCTTCTTTAACTGTTGGCTCTAGGCCTTTTATTAAAACTTGGGCATACTGCACATTTAATGAAACTGCCATAATGCTCCCCTCGCTTTCCTGCTTGGCCAGGAAGGAGACAATAACTGCATTGTCACCAAAGAACATAAGATGTAGCATTTTATGCTTTTATTTTTGCCTGAGTCTAGGTGACAGAAGCGTCCATCAAGTGGCATCTGACTAAGTGACAGGAAACAGGAAAGGGGAAGAAAAGAGCTGAGTCACAGTGTGACGTTATCTGTCATTCTCGCTGTCAACTCCCAGAATCCAGAATCCAATCAAATGTAATCCCAAACTTTGTCCAACCTCTCAGGGACGGTATAGACAATAGAGGATGGAGTCTTTGTGCTATATATCCACATCGACATGTATTCATGTGCAGCATTTTGTGGTGGGGGGTTGTGTTTTTTTTTTATGCTGCAGTTCCACCTCTCCCAGAGACAGTTCCCCCCGGGTTACGGCTTCATGTTATATTATGTTGTTTCCTCTGTGCAAGATTATGCCTCAGTGGTGTTGGCTTTGCTCGGAGGAACAGCTGTCCTGTTCTGTCTTGAGTATTAGCTACTGCTGAAGCAGATGTTGGCATTAATTACATTTTGATTTTAATTATTTTCTATTTTATCCACCGATTTATATTGACATCGTAACGGCAGGGTAGGGTAATTTCAGTTTAAAATAAATTGAAATCAGGAATTATGTATACAGTATAGAGCAATATGTTTAGTATAGAAGAGTACAGAAAGTATAGAAAGTATAGAAACAATATGCACTTGCAGCACGTGAGATTATAATAGCAAGTGCTCTAGGTGTCTCCATTGTGTGTGTGTGTGTGTGTGTGTGTGTGTGTGTGTGTGTGTGTGTGTGTGTGTGTGTGTGTGTGTGTGTGTGTGCACGCCCTGGGCAGCAGGCAGGTGGTCCAGGGGGAGGGCTCACGTCTCTGGGCAACTTGTCTGGGATGAACGCCTCCCACTGCTTCTCTGTCTGTCGGTCGTTTTCTCTCTCTCTCCCTTTCTCTCTCTCTCTCCCTTTTCTCCCACTCTGTCTCTTGCTCTCTCGACATTCCTTTGTGTTCCCTTTTACCCTCAGGAATGGAAGTTACCTTGTTGAAACACAATGTAGAATAGATTTGACCTTTTATTTTAGCTGGCATAGCAGAGTTAAGAGTCAAGGTAACTGAACCTGGTTAGTTGAACCACAGCTCAATTAGCACAGTGTTACAGAAGATCCCCCTTCAGCATTTTCCATTATTGTCTTCCTCTTTCACCTTGAGTGCCTTTAGAGCCCTACGCTCTCTCTCTCTTTCTCTTTCTTTCTCTCACTCTTTCTCTCCCCCTCTCTTGTTAACATGCTCCAAGAAGCACATGGCAGGAACTCCAGAGGGAAAAGAGGAGAAACAAGGACAAGACCATATTATTAATTTAGACCACCTCTCTGTCTGCTGTCTGGGTGACTGTGTCTATAATCAACAAAATGCCCCTCTCCGTTTCTGTGCGTGTGTGTGTACTCAGATTATCAACCCACTTTCCCCTCACGACAGTTTAAGGGCATGGATACATTTCCAGTACATCTGTCCCCCCCCGACACACAGACACACAAACACTCATACTCACACACACAAACACACACACACACATACTACTCCATATAGCATACTTCTGTGATAAGTACACTCTAGCAAGGATCCATGCGTCTCTGTCTGGTGTGCTTGTTGGACCATTAACATTGCTCATCCTCTATTTGTCCCTGACAGCAGCCATTAGCAGGTTTCTGCATCCCCCGTCATTACTGATTTGTTGAGTAATGTGTTTGCATCACACACGCACAATCATGCACAAACACACACATATAGAGACTTCGGGCTTGTTAGCTCATCACCTTCAGGACAAATGTGTTCAGGACAAATGTGGATCTTGTGTTGCACTAATGACTTAGATGTTACCTGTGATAAAAACAAACCTACTACACCATGCTTTACTTCAACATTCAACTTATATATACAATACACATTAAATGTTGTAAATACCCTTCCATAGCTCAGCTTTTGATATTGATCAAGTTGTTAGTGATAGTAGTAGAAGTTGTTACTTACGCATGCAGTGTCAACACACATTCTTTAGCTTACTTATTTATTTTATATTTATTTGTTTATTTCTTATGTTTGTCTTTTTTACATTTTACATTTTCATAAAAGTCGTTATTAAACTCCTTAGTGTTTTCTTGCTCAGCCAACACAATATGTAAGCTTAAATCTACATTCAAAATCTACATTCAATATCCAAGTGGGAAGTCATTTCCCAATATCTTTACATGGATTTACCTTTAAGAATTCTACCTTTATATAGAAGAGACAGACCACTTCAAGAGATGGGAGAAGTCTGTAATGCCAAAGATGGCGGCTGGATGCACATATATCACCCCTCCCCAATTGTCTGCTTTATAATGGCCAAACGGGAAACCTATTAAGCCAATCGTGTGTTGCACTAGTAGGAGTATAACCTGTGGGGAAAAAAGCTTTATAAACCTTATTTTGGGGCAAAGTCACCAAAAGTTGTGAGTGTTTTTTATCAGATTTGACTGGTGATTCTATGTATACATGTTGTTTTTATGTCCCGGTGCAGTTATCAATTCTCTCCCCATTCATTTAGATAGGGTCTTGTTAAATAACTGCCCACAGGCATTACCAAGATGACTGCCGAGTGGCCAGACTTGTTTATAAGGACTTTGATTCTACTTCTCATAAACACGTGCATTCACCTAAGTCACTTTGGATAAAAGTGACTTACGTTATAAATGTTAAAATCATTTGTTATCCTGCATTCTTTAATCCCTATTATTAATTTCCAAAAAGGGCAACGATTCTGCATGTTAATATAAACAAATAGCTAAAACTACAAATATCATAGACAAAAGCCATTCAAAGGCCTTTCATCAGGCTGTGGCTATAGAAATATCCAGTTTGTTCCAAAATGTGATACTTCCTCTGAGAGCTCCAGAAAGAGACTCCACTCCATACTGAGAGAAGCATCGTCCCAGAGAACCAGCAGGGTCTCTGTGTCATGTGATATTGTTTGTATATTTCTAGGGTAGAAAGGACGTCATCTTAGACCGCTGTTCTTTGTCCGAGCTGAAGGAGGAGAGGAAAAAACTGAATATGGTCCTCAGTGACCGAACAACGCCTCGCAAAGACAGAGTGACAAGCACTGCAGTCAGCCTGTGGCTTTCTCTTTTGTGTCCTTTGTGCAAGACTTCTGTGGGTTCCACTTCCTCAGCTGGCAACAGTGTTGAGAAAATGTTGATTGGAATAGTTGTAGCATTGATTACATTTGGCAGCATGTGAATGGACTTGAATAGTTTCATAATCTGCCTGTTTTTGGATACTCTCAAATATGTGTCCAATGTGACAGTAGAAAGGCTGCAGCTGGGGTGGAAAGTGAACATTTTAGCAGTACCATCTCTTCTAGGGTTTAATTTAAACTAGGCTTTTATTTTTGTTTATTGTTTCTCACAGATAAACAGTGCTTGGCGTGAGACAGAAAAGTGATCATAACGAGAGCAGTCTAGCTCCGAGGTGTGATGTGGAAGAGAAACACAAAGTCTATCTAGGGAGCAATCCACCCTACAGCCATGCACTGTGTACACACATAGCAATACACACACTAACAATACTGTACATATATACAGATACAAAGCTGACGTACAGTATCAAAGACCTCTCTCTCACACACAAACACACACATAGATTTACAGTATATATATATACTGTATATATACATACATTTAATATAAATAGAAAGGCAGCAGAGCCCAGAGATGCTTGCTAGAGAGGAAAACAAAAATGTTAACCTAAAATCTACAGAATTGTCAAGGGATACCATTTTCATCAAACCATCTGCCTCCATGTCTCAGCATGGCCGGGGGATATTACAGAAACATATTAATCTAACACTGACTTACACAGGGCCATCTAGGGTCCATGTTGACTACTTACAGCACAGAAAACTTCCCATTTGGCCTATTTATCCTCAAATGCTGTATGTCTCTGATATAAAAATAAATACGCATGGGTGTTATGCTAGCCAGAAAATAGAAGCAGCCATTGTTTTTGCTGATGATGACATTTAGCGGGAGTATCCCTCGTAGGAAAGCCACAGAGTTTTATCTGCAACGTCTCAAAAAAGTCCTCCAGACGGCCCTAGGTCCCAGTTAGCACTTGCTGCCATCAACACGACGTTAGGTCAGACTAAAGTCCCAGACATCAGATTTCATGGATTATAGACCAAGGAGTTTAGAGTGGGAAAGGAAAGGTAGAGAGAGTGAGGAGTGTGTGTGTGTGTGTGTGTGTGTGTGTGTGTGTGTGTGTGTGTGTGTGTGTGTGTGTGTGTGTGTGGACTAAGAGGTATTGGGCATCTGCCAGGAGGCCCTTGTGATTCCTCAGATGCAATAAGTGGGAGAGGGAGGAGGATCGACTGCTGTTCCAGGTCTGCTTTTGGCTTTGTCTTAGGAGAGAGAGAGAGAGAGAGAGAGAGAGAGAGAGAGAGAGAGAAAGAGAGAGAGAGAGAGAGAGAGAGAGAGAGAGAG
>JAOEHI010002449.1:0-11662 GCA_025447815.1 Percopsis transmontana
CTCCATGTAATAGAACAATGTAATTGTAAGTCGCTTTGGATAAAAGCGTCTGCTAAATGCTGTAACTGTAACTGTTTAGCTCTATAGCTATTTTCTCTGGTAGAAATGTCACACAAACTGCCAGGCAGGATATTTTTGATCAAGTTTGCATGAAATTCGCGTTAACTTTTTCAATTGTTGTTTTAGAGACTTCCTACGTTCCTTACCAGGGCTAGATAGGGTGGGAGATTCCACAGGTGCCAGGGGCTGGAATGGACAATCATACATTTCTAAATGTAAGGAAAAAAACATGTACGTCAACATTTATCTGTGATACTGTTGGCTCAAATTCAGTTAAAAACACTGACACATATGGGATGGCTTGCTGTACTGTACCGTATGTATAGTTGGCTTCTGGAAGTTGAGAAGCAAAATCTACTGCGTAAAGAAGAAACAACAGTTCGGGATGCTTTCAGACAGTTGCGTTTAAAATCTCAGTGTTGTTTCCTGAACTAAAGACTACATTAAATAATGTCTTTAAAAATATTTAAAGACATTTTGTTTGTAAATAATAACAGTCCTTTTTCTGTGTCTATTCGTGAGATGGCAACATTTTAAATCATTATATTAACATTGGCAATATTATCACTGGTGGTTTTATTGTCTTATGTTGGATAGATGCATCACAAGATGGGGATTCATTGGGAAATAGCAGAACACACTTTTTAGTGACTTTAAAGTAAACAAATAATGGGCACAACTGGCAATTACTTTGCTTGTATATAAAATGCTATCCTATTACGCAGTTGATGTTTTGGTATATTTCTTTTAATCAATATTCACATTTCAGTAGCTATTTTTAGTAAGAAATGAACAACTGTGGGCTTTCCATTGACAAGTAGGGGTGCCCGGGACACATTCAGAGACTTACATTCTGTTGGTTTCATTTCCACTTGTACTATGTCCCCATTCACCTGTCCTGTGGAGGGAAGGTGGAGCAAAGAGTCAGGTGTGCACACTTCCGTCCAACATATTCACCCACAAATGAGTCACCCTCACAATGGTCCAACCTATGCCCACTCAGGCAAATATACAGAGCGCCTGTGTATTAATACTCTACAGTACATACAGTGACAGTAACTTTAACTGCTAATGCTGATACATTTTTGGCACGTTTGGCCAAGCTTAAACATTTCTGGTTGCAGAACACACGTGGTGTAGCTGTTTAGTAGTATCCTTGAGAATCAATTACCACTTATAGATGTACTGAACTTTAAAAATACACTCCTCAATTATGTTATTGTGTCCCCAGCACAACAAATGTCCTCCCCAGCTCACTGTTTATGTGTTGAAACACAACGGGGCACAAACATGCACATGACGGTACATAAGTTTGTAACACATAAGGCCCTATCTCACACCAAGCCAATCTTAAGGCAGCGGAAAGCAATTGCGCAATTGACCAACAACAGCCTGGTCTGAGGTCAATGTGGCAGTATTTCCCTGTTATTGTAAGGCCGCATTATCAAGATGGTAATATGTGCCTACACAGGCGGGTGCACAGTGTGCTTACACTCTTGTTACACACACAGGGAGGCCCAGCAGCGCACAAACGAGCAAAAGATTAAAAATTAAAAGATGGGAAAGATTATTATCGTGCACATCAAGATGCTTGATCCTGCTGGAATCCTGCTGTTGCTGTAGATTGGCCTTTCCCTCTGCGGAGAAGCGTTCTTTCTAAATGCTTGGTAAGTGCGCCAATACGATAGCAATCTGCCAAGGTGCAAGCGCATTGGTCTTTTATAGGGAATGGGAGATGACGCTGATTGGTTTATTGCATGCCACGCCCCAAAATACACCCACGAATAATTAAGACACTTTTGCAAATTTCTGCGCTGCAACCATTTTTTCCTCCGTTAAATTAGCAAAAGTAGACAATTGTTGTTATTTTAAGTGAACATTATGTCATTTGCGTTTTCTATCTCCATTGTTCAAACGCACCGCTCCACTTGAGCTCGGCGAGGCTGTGGTAGAGGATCGGTCCGACGCTGCCGGCGGCGTGGAGGAAGTCCTGGTAGCTCATGTGGCACAGCTGCCGTCCGTCCACGTCGAAGTTGACGAGGGGAATGCTGGAGGCGTCCACCTGATGGACGTCCATCACCTGCTGCAGCCACTCCCACACCTGGTACTTGCTCCAGCAGTGGGGCTGGCAGTCATGCGCCCAGAGTCGGCCCGCGTAGCCCGGCATCGCCACTGAAAGTGGGCCACGGCAGAAGAAGAGAAGGGCAACGCTGTCATGTGTAATAACGAGGGGTAGTGACCAGAGGTGGAAAAAATATCTGAAATACTAAAATATCATACTCAAGTAAAAGTACCGATGCTTGGATGAAATATTACTCAAGTACAAGTTAAATTACACATCTGAAAAATTACTCAAGTAAAAGTTTAATTACACATCTGAAAAATTACTCAAGTAAAAGTTTAATTACACATCTGAAAAATTACTCAAGTACAAGTTAAATTACACATCTGAAAAATTACTCAAGTAAAAGTAACAAGTAGTTAATTTAAAATGTACTTAAAGTAAAAGTTACTTAGTTACATTACAAAAAAAACTGTAAAACGATATCTCCCATATAGTGAAAATAAGACAAGGGGTCATAAATCCAAAACGTTTTAGTTCGACACAAATGTATAAAAAATTATTGTTATTCCTTTCAGTTTTTGTTAGTCGAAGTTTTTTTTTTTTTTTTTACTTAGTAACGGATGGGATTTGTAATGTAGCGAAATACAATACTTCACTCAAAACGTAATCAAGTAAAATTTAAATTACCGATTTTATAAACTACTTGAAAAATACAAAATACACAAAAATGTATTTTAAATGTAAATGTATTTCGTTACTTCCCACCCCTGGTAGTGACTACTGTCAAACTGTAAAGTTGTAAACTGTAAATCCACACGGATAGCTGCAGTTTGACACAGAGGTAAGCAAGTTGTGGCGCCACTTCTCTGAACAGTGTCCACATCTGCCCAAACTAAAAGCTAAATAAAAGATAAATGAATGAAGTAAAGCAGCTATGAGGAGTTGTCCACTCTTTCCCAATCTAATCTGTACACAGACACACACCGTTGGACGTGTGGCAGAACACACACGATGCGTTGGTCTTGGTCCTGGGTCACAACCAGCTAGTTGTCTGTATAATGATTCCAAATGCTTGTTTGAGTGTCCAGGTTATTATTGAAGATAATAACTTGGAAGTTATTATCTTGCCTCGTCATTATACACTTGCAAAACAGATTATGATCTGACTGAAGTACTGTACCGATACCATCTTTCAACTACTCTCATCGACACACACCAAACACTCTCCACTCCGGAGATTAGAGGTGAAGTTATTTGAGGACAGACAAAGTGGTTTTTAATTGGCAAACACTGTCTCTTCTGCTAAACGTATAGCTGCATTTATTTATAATCAGTTAAGAACTTTGACTATACATATACTGTCTAATCAATAAAGTGAGATCAAGGACTGTGAGGATTAACAAACATCATGGCATTCAGCATAGGCTTGATTGATAGTGTGTGTTACCATCAGAGTAAGAATTTTGGCTCCAAGCAGTGGCCAGATGACTGTTGAGGGCGGCAGTAGAAGTAACGCTCATATTGCAACAGCTACACTGGGATATACTGTACCATGGCCCAGAGCTGTAAAAGGAAGGTATTGTGAGTCCGGATATTGTTCAAATGGAATATATAGTACATATTCACATATTCAACTCAACACAAGCGTACAAGTTAAATAAACATGGCATCTTTTCCTTTAGATAGATGAACAGGCGACAAGGTAACTGAAGTTACATTTAACAGAAACTAATCGGTTTAGAGTGTTACCGTGTGCACTACTGCATACGTTGTGTGTTAGCAAACAGTGTAACAGTAGTTACACGGTGTCCACCTTCAGTATCTGATACTATTTGTACTATATAAATATTGACTGAATCTCAATGTCTTGAGACTCGCACCTTTTTGCTTTGCTATCTACTTGTATTGGCAAGGTGCCTTGCATCCTGTAACCTATCCCCTGTGCGGTTCTACCAATTTAATGTAACATGTAGGGCTTTTTGTAGACAAGCCTACATCTTACATCGCTTTTTTTTGTCTAACATTAAATCATTTACTCTTTTTATTAGAATTGGAATCAGTTGTTTTCCTGCATTGTCACTTGCTAAGCAAATCAGTTATATGTAAGACACAACAAACCTAGTTAACTACATAGAAGCTAATTCAGGGGGGGGGACAATATTAAAATCTTGGGGGCAATATCATTTCATTACATAATAAAACAAAAAAACTATTGTGAGCCGTTTGGTTCTTGTGATAAATAGCTACAGTAAAAGGGCACATTTGTAATCCAGTTTGTATGTTTTTATTGTGTTATACTTATACACTTCCATACTTCACCTAGGCCTAATTTAAGTACAAAACAAACTCACGCACTGACTTTGATAACTGCTGCTCAGTGATGCATACATAGAATACATAGCTACTCATCTGACATACAACACAACCTTTGATTCACTTTAAGTTCTTATTATCCAACAGGCGGTTGCGCTTCACAATGATTCCAACGCTTCATCGGACAACTTTTAGCTTTATATAGCGACGTTGAAGCCCAATCTAATGTGTTACATTTAACCAATTAGTCGCCTAGCAGAAGCTCTTATCTACGTGACCAGTATTAAGGAGCAGGTAAGCAGACTGGACCTGTTGCGGATCGAAGCCACGACCTGCCCGCAACTATAATACTGGTTACCAACAACTAAACATAGTTACCAAAAAACATCTGTGTTTCTGTGTAGCTAATCGATGAAAATATAAATATAAGCTTTGGTTTTTGGCAGAAACATTGGAAGACTCCAGGTGGACACTGTACAACTCAAACTCGGCTTATAATCATTATTATTTTAAGAGTTTATAATCATCATCGAGACATTTCTATTATAATCGATGTTTTCAACAGTGGAGATCGCCAGAACTCTAAACTAAATAGTTTGATAACATTTTGGTCACAAAGGATGGCCACTGTTGGGAGAGATGGGGAAAATAAGATTGAGGTGGAAATTGAGGTCAAGTTCCCCTTCACGATAAGATACAAGATAATAAACAATACTGACTATCAACCCTTTATTAATCCCCGGGTCAGAAATTCAGGTGTTTCAGCAGCAGAGATTGACAGGTCAATTCAATAAAGGTACAGGAGGATTAAAAATAATATAAATCTAAATATACATCTCAAACAGATTAACAGCGGGTAGCCCTAGGAAAGCCATATGTGGCCCAGTGGGCGAATACTCTGACATTTTGCTCTGACGCAACAATGTCTGTCTGTGGGGGCCTCAGGTTTGTTTGTGAGCGGTCAGCAGGTGGATTAGCCATACAACACACATCCACAAGTCGTATTCAAATTCCAGCAGCAGAAACTCACAGGACCTCTATTGGTTTGTTAATATAAAATCCTCTCTCTTCTCTGCGGCGGGTGGGTGAATGCAGGGGTGGACGGCGTCCACACAACACCGGTATCTAAAAAAAAAAACTGCATTTCTTATGAAAAGTGAACGTGACTCTATCAATGTTTTACCTGCCGATCAACACCGGAATCAGTTGGGTGAACACTTCTGATCCTTCTCACAGTGACACATTTTTCACCGTGACAGCTTTATGTCTAGTGATAAAAGTCACTGTATGATATCGCCGTACTATAATCCAAATCCAAACGAGTGTTATTATTTTACTCTTTGACCTAATTCAAGTTCCACAGAGAATATGTTAAACATACTTGTTTGGCCTCTATTTGCATTTCTGCATAAGAGTGTTTTCATGGCAGATATGTGACACAAACTGTGTCACAGACCGAGGAAGGTCTGTGACACAGTTGGCAATGTGCCACGGTTCTCCGAACTCCTCATTCTGTGTGCTAACACTTACAGCGGTCTGACAATCAACAAGTTTATGTTACAATCAAGAACCAGACAATATACATTTTCAAACATCATAAAGATTATGCTCCATATGGCTGCTGGTTGCATTTCACAACAGCACAGACACCAAAAGACACTCTAGGAAGTCTAGGAAAGCCACATTGTAGCTTTTTCCTAACTTTTAAGATAAAATATAATTATTAAAATGATCATGGCTCATGTCATGGCATTCTTTTTTAGATCGGTCTTGAAACTAACATCTGAAACTAAGTGGAACACAGTGGAACCTGAAATTGGAACGTGGAAGCAGACTAAAATAATAAATATATAAATAAATAAAATCATTAATCTCAGCTTGATACAATCAATACTACTGCTACTATACCTACTCCTACAATAACAATAATAATAATAATAATAATAATGAGACAAAATAATCCCCAAATCATGTTGATTGGACCATATTTAGTTATTTTCACAGCTAGTTCCCAAACATTAAGATGTGAAACAGCCTACCAGAGCTGAAGAACAGGATTGGAACAGGATTGGATCAGGCCAGTGTGCACAGCAGGTAGAGAAGATAAAGTCGCCACAGTTTGTAAACACTTCTTTCCTTAACTGTCAATAAACCGGTGTGGGCGCACTCACACTCACCCTGGGTACTGCCCCGCCACAATGGGCATTTTATCCACATAACTTCCTCATCATCCTCCTGTTGGCTGTGAAACCAGGTTTACACCACACAGGTATTTGCATAGAGTCAACTTTTGCTTTCTCTATGCACACACAAACTCACCAATATGGAGAAAGAAATGAAAAGTCATAGGAATGTACACATCCATACACTGTGGCTTATCTTTCATATAATTGTTTAAAAACACGTTTGGTTTTCTCCGGAGATAGGATTTCACACTGTGCCGTACTGTTCACCAGATAATACAATCATATCAAATATGATAATATCTCAAATATTCAAATCCTCCCCGGTGTGTCACTGTAGGCAAAGGCTGCGATGTAGTCATAATGGTTGTAAACACAGACATAGTTTCCCCTATGTCTGTGTTTATTTCCTTTTCAGGTTGGTCAGATTCAGCAAGTCCTCGTCATTCGGCGAAATCCAAATCTGTAAGAAAGGCATTGACTGGACAGTCAACGCCTTTCAACAGCATAAAATATTCATGCTGAATAATATAGGTCAACACAACAACTGCATGTTGCAAGCCCTGTCACTCTTCATAAGTTATCTACTCCGGCTTTGACGACAATCAGAGAAAGTTCAAGAGTTCTATTTTCTGCTTGTTGCCAATTAGTGTTTGGGCAAAATGTTATTCCTGCAGATCTGAGCTGTGAATCGGATCCGGTGCGTGCATACAAACCTTGTGGGAAGAGCCATACATAGCTGGAGAGCTACCAGCATCATGTTGGTAATTACTGCGACTTTGAGCACTGTGGAATTGCATAATAGGCTCAAGCAGAGAGTTGCAGCTGCGAGAAAGTATGTCAGACTTATTCCAGAGTGTCTCTCAGCACAACATGCATAATTATGTGGAAACAATCAATTACAGTGACTAAATATGCTCAAATATTTTGTCTTCATCTAATACACTCATGGAGAGGGAAATCACAAAAGCTGCATAAACGTACAACTTGGCATTTTGGCGTCACTGTCTTCAATTTCAGCGTAGTTGCAGAAATCAGCTGAGGGGCATCTTCCTCAGTGGGGGTGAGGCAGGAAACAGCCCTTCTCTGACAGCATATTTTGCCTGTGTACCTACCCGTGCACTTAAAAGCGCTTGTATCACCTGACCCTATGTTATTCACCTGCGCTTCGGCAATCGATTGCTAATTGAGATTTAATAATATAAAATGTAGTAGTGTTTTACAATAAAATATGTCTCGTATACAGATTTGAATAAGGCAAGATACTGTACACATTTATTTTTAATAACCTCATGAATGTGATAATCTACACGCTATGCTCTCCCCGAAGCCCTGCTGGGTTACACTGCGCTCTGTAATCCCCTCTCTCCCTCTCTCCCTCTCTCCCTCTCTCTCTCCCTCCCTCTCTCCCTCTCTCTCTCTCTCCCTCTCCCTCCCTCTCTCTCTCTCTCTGTGTGTGACTTGGACGCCTGCCCACCGCTCGGTCTCTGAGGTGTTGAGGGAACTCAGCGTTAGCATGATTATCTCTGCGACTTCCCCCTCATTTCCCGAACACCCCATCAGATAGCTGCAGTCCTGTTGCTGAAACCCACCGCGGCTCAACCCCTTCCAAGTCCCCGCTAGCCTCCTAGCCGGTTACAGACGCATCCCCTCCGGCCTTCCCAAGGCACGTCTGCAACACAGGTGCTATTTTCTGTCTGTTTCAGAGCGCTTTTCCAGCCTCTTTTTTAAAGGGTAAAGCACCTCCAGGGTGTAATTTGGGGCCTAAGATGCCTTTGGTGGTTGCGTCCCACTGCGAACGCCTGACCACATTTCACTGCAGTAAGATTAATACACCCATCAGTGCTGAAACTGGAGTCACGCGCAATTCATGGCGGCCCCCCGGCTTGGCCTGCTTTTCCTTATTTTCAACTTTTGCGATTCTTTACTTTTCCTTTTTTTTTCAGTGGTGTCGTGAGCGGCATCTTGAATTGGCCACCTCATTTCATGGTTCTTCTTTAGGGTGGATATGGGTCGTGTACCAGGAAGTCCTTTGGGTGTGTGTGTGTGTGTGGGCGGGGCGACACAATAGGAAATAGGAACAGACAGAATCGCCTAGACCCCCCCCCCCGTGTGACTCAGCTAACCGACATTGAAAAGGCATTAGGTCTCATAAGCATGTCTCTAAAACAGTGTTTGCTATTTTGAAATGTAGATTAAAGCGGAGGGGTCAAGTGGCAAATGATGCCACCCTCTAGTAACAGCAGCTAACACGGCTGATCTGCATTATAGAATCGGTTATTTGAGGATGGGCTCCAAAGGTCGTCTTTGACAGGAAAGGCTGTCCCACCTGTCCGTCAACAGAAACATCTGGGACAGGGGGTCCAAGGTATGGACGCTCTAATGAACAGGAACTTATTATGAAGAGTCGGGGCGCATACTATCCCACTCGCCTTCCGTCTTTCATTTCTTTCATTAGCGGCTTATCACGGCTGTTACAGTAGTGTCATCTTTAATACTTCACATTTTGATTAGCATATGATCCACGAGGAGGTGAAAAAAATGGGGGGGGGAATCATTTTTATTAGCGTTGATTGCTGCTACAAATGACAATTTTTCTGGCTAAATTGTAATTTTACGTTTCATTCCTGTCAGAGAACAATGACTGTGTAATTACAGTAATGAGCAGCACAACAGAGGAATTAATTATTCACAATCCTTTTCCATTCCTGCTCTTTGGAAATTCCCTGTGTCTATTTGTTCTGCATCTGGCAGGGGGATATTAATCAGACTGTGTTGTGTGTGTCTCACAAATTAAATATTCAAGTTCTGAGGGGGGCTAAAGCGTTTTATGAATTTGAAAATGTCTTTATACATGTAACCCGCAAGGTATGCTGTTGACAGGTAGGTAGTGATGTGCCTCAACTTGGCCCATAGGGGGCACTGTTGCCTCGCAGACTTACCAGGGCTTTTGTGATGTGAAAGAGGAAGGAGTGGGGGTGGGGGGTTCGATGGTCTGTGTCAAACATGGAGCACAACTAGATACACCCCTCTGTCTCTTCTCTTTCCCCGTGAAAAGGCGTCGGTTCTAAAGCTCGTTTCCTGTCAGTTAAGCGTGGGCTGTAGCGGCACTGCTCGTGCCAAGGCACTATGGCCCGATAAGGGTGGAAGCAGAGGGAGCAGAGGAAGGTAGAGAGAGAGGTTGTCAGAGAGACAGAAGGAGCACAAAGAGAGAGACTGAAGACCCAAAGGAGTGATGGCGAGGCAGATATATAGCATTATTGGCCAGCCGCGGCTTGCGGCAACCCCTTGTGTTTCAATTAACACAACTCGGAGACAGGCCACCACCAGTTCAATCCGCCTCTGGCTCCAGTGTGCTTTGGCTATTTGTACCAAATACGGTGGTACAGTGCATCAGCAGACCCAAAGGGTGTTTTCATTTTTTTGGTGCAACCTAGATACTGGGGCAGCACAGTGCCGAATGAGCTGTGGTGTATATTCATTGTGCACCTAATATGATTACAATCATTTATCTGCAACACTATCAGCGCTAGTGCACTCTGTACCATTGGGACTGCACACATTCTATTTACAAGTTGTGCCCACTACATGTTATGAATGGTGTTTGATAAGTTCACTGTAGTATCGCGAGGGAAATGACTCTGCTCATTTTCTAGCTAGCGGTACAGGGCTTGCTTTGTTGTCGAGAAAAACACAAGAGAACGACACAACACACAGCACAGGATGAAAACCGGCAAGGCCCTGAGGGGAGCCGTGTCCAAACTGATTGTCTTCCCGTCCCCAAGACTGCTCCCAAGAAAATTCAGGGATCGTATTTTGCTAAAGGTACACTCGATTGTGTTCTAGCACCACCAGAACCCCACATTTCTGCTACATCTCAGAGTTGGTGTTTCATACAGCACCAACGGCGTGGGTGGATGTCAGGGGAGGAGCGTGTTTTTTCGAACCGTGCTTTCAAACCCCAAGGGGATTTCCAGACTCAAGTCGAGTGTTTGTGCCAAACGAAAAACGTTGATGTTGTTGCATTGTATTATATTTTATATGATGTGGATACTGTCATGTCCATTCATCCAATAACACAGATTAGCCAGGTCAGGGCACGGTAAAATTTGAATGAGAATGACCAATTTATATTTCCCTTCACTATTCACTCTGTAATTGTCATCCCTGAAATAGTAGTAGTCACTACTCAAATTATAAGACTTTTCAAACCGCCTACTGTTGTTTACAGTACATTTACTAGATCATCTAGTAAATGTACTGTAAGATAAGATATGACATACCATACAATAATGCAACCGTATTGTATCTGAAAGTTGACTAACCAGCCACACCTCTACACCAACATTTCAAACGGTAATTGTAGGGCTTCAAACTAGAACCTACCCTGAAAAGGTCTTTCTGGGGACATACAGTAAGTAGGTTATATCGAAAGTGCTCCCTTCAAATCTAAACACTTATTGACAGCATGTTGGCCAATAGCAGAGTTTATACTTTATTTATTTCTCTTTAGTGGACCATCCACTGCTGTTTGACGCGAAACGCGCCACAAACAATCTTTCTAGATACAGTATGTCCCACCTAGACACCAGAGTATAAAAATGGGATGATTTTCATTAAACCTAGTAAAGTATTCTGAATCACTTTTGTATTACTCCAAACACACCAACAAAACAATAGGTTGCAGTAAAACCAGACTGTAGCTTCCCCTTTTTTTTCCGGACCATCTAAACGTCACACTAGAGAGGAACAAAACTGTAGCCAGTAGAAGGAAAAGCATGAGTGAGGACATGAGAGCATCAATTAGCATTCCTAAGGCTTCTTGTGTAGCTAATTACGTACGTGGATTGTGACAGGAAGGTTGTGGAGAGCAGGAATGGAATCCCTGGTGCTTAATGAACATGTCAAAAGCCTTTGTCTGAGCTTAGGCAATGACACACTGCTTTGTGACCACTCGGTGCCCAGTGGATGTGTGTGTGTGTGTGTGTGTGTGTGTGTGTGTGTGTGTGTGTGTGTGTGTGTGTGTGTGTGTGTGTGTGTG
>JAOEHI010002450.1:0-39881 GCA_025447815.1 Percopsis transmontana
CCTTATTGCAAATGACATGATTTGTGCGCACACAGCTACAAGCGTTTTGCAAATGGCGTTTTGAAATGTTGGACCCAGAGGAGGCGGGGGTGGGTTTTTGGGTTGTTGATCTTCAAAATCATACTCTCTTTTGTTCTTTTTGATCTTTTTGATCTTAGATTAGGGTCAAATCCACCAAGTTTTTATTTGAATCTGAAATTTTTATTACAAATACTGTATGTTTACAGAATATATTTTTATGTTTATTTTAATAAATGGAACCAGGGATTTCTCATGTATTAGAAAATGGCATTATGTACAGCATATGCTTTTTTCCGTAACAGGGACATTATTATGAAAACAAGATTGATGAATAAAAAGAGGAGAGACAGAAAGGAGAGAGAGACAGGGATAGCGGGTGTTTGTGTGTCTATATTATACCATAAACTTCTTTAGAAGAAGCAGCTTGCTAAAAATCTAAACAAAACAAAAGTTAACAGTAGGCCTATAACAGCTCAAGTACTCTTTACATGATTAGGAACATTCTCTCACTGAACGAACCCTCTGACTCACGACTCAAGAGGTTTGCCATATCCACCTACGATATCCTCTGAGTCACACAAAAAGTAGTGTAGTATTGCCAAAAATATATCTGTGTCAGTATCACACACACACACACACACACACACACACACACACACACACACACACACACAAACCTTGTGCTCTCCTCTAGAGAACTGTCCTCAGATATTCTTCATTGTCTTCCTGTCTCCCTGTCTCCCAGAACCACTGTTTCAGCAGCTGGATATGGTGTGCAAGGGGTTGTTTCTATTGTCTATTCTCCTATGTGTCTGTGCGGTGAAATTGGTCTCCAGGCTCTCACTGTTTCTGTAGCCATTGTTTACTGGGGCTGCGCAGTGTGAGAGAAAGACAGCGGCCCCTATTTTAACACTCGGTCTACAGCGAATGTGCAAGTGCATTTAGGGCGTGTCCAAATCCACTGTTGTTAGTTTAACAGCGGAAAAGATTCCCCGGCACCAGGCGCATGGTTCAAAAGGGTTGTACCTAAACTCTTAATTATTCATGGGTGTTTTTTGGGCGTAACATGCAATAAACCAATCAGTGTCATCTCCCATTCAATTTAAACGGAAGGTGCGCTTGCACATTGTCAGATTGCTATTATAATGGCACATTTGCCAAGTAGTAAGAAATAACACTTTGCTGCAGAGGAAACTGATCTGCTCGTGTTCGAAGTGAAAGTGCGACCATCTACGGCAACAGCAGGATTCCAGCAGGATAAAATATCGTCATAAACACATTAATAATCTTTCAATAATCTTTTAATCTTCTGCACGTTTGTGCGCTGCTGCGTGTCCCTGTGTGTACATTTGAAATATTTGACATCAGTCGTTCTCAATCTGTGGTGGTAGGCAAGTCTCCCTCTAGTGGTATGAAAGAGATATCTCTCATGTTCTTTTTTTCTCTAAATTTTGAAGGCGCAATCCGTTACTCCTTTGCCGCCACTGTTATATTACAGCAACACGACAACAGTCTCACTTCTGTTCCGGCTTTCTGCATCAGAGCCAATACAGTTTACTGTAGCTACCAGTGTCCAGTCTGAATCAATGCCGCTGGTAGGGGTTTTCCTTCTAACCATTTAGCGGGACGAGAGTGATTTAAAAGTGAAAGTAAAATCTGACTTGCACATCCTAGTACATAAAAAACGTCAAGCACTGCCATGAAAAGCTGAAATGTGCTGTCCTAGGCAACTCTCTAGAATCTACATTTTGAAGAAATGCTTACAGCCTTCATGGTATTGCTGTGGACTTTTAGCCAATCTTTCAGTGTGTGGAGACTTTTATATTTTCTCAAATGCCACTCTTAGATTTATTCATTGATTTTTGTCAAAAAGCATGTGGCTCCCCATCGCCATGTTGAAAACACATTTTGTGTATATATACATAATGAGTTTGTGTTGTCAGATAGAGGGTACATTTGCATTTTGTTTTTTAAATACTTTATAGTGTTTTCCCAAATTGTGAAAGCCTGAAGCCTGCAGTCTTTTGCTACCCGTTGCTGCAGGCTTACCCTGAAGGCTGGTCTTTACTGACACAGCTGGAAGTGGTAAACGATGCCTCCGGCTGAAATATTTAGCTCATGTGTCCCCATCCTGTGCAGACTCCTGCCTTTGTCCACACTCTGGACACGAGCTGTTGGGCACTCCTCAGCGGTGACTACAGAGCCAAGACGCTCACGCTTGAGGTATCAAATGGACATATGCCATGCTTATCATCCCTGAAGCATTTTATATTACTATTATCCATACTGAAATGCACGTGACCTGGGTTTGAATGATTATTGACATAATCAGCACTCGAAAATGAGGCCCATAGATGTGTTTTTCAGATAAATTTTTTCTTCAGTCTTTTACACTGTATTACACTGTAGAGTAAAAACTACATTCCATTTAGCGTAATTTTAGGTAATCACTACACTCTAAATCATTAAACTTTGTAAAGTTATACAATGTATTGACTTCTTACTTCCGCACACTTTTATTGCACTATAATTAATCTTCTCTCCTGTAATAACTGCAACAGTAGTAGTAGGAGTAAGTTGCGATAACACTTACTGTGTGGCTTCACTTTAAACAAAAGAAACCCAGCCATCGGACATGCCTATTTGGTTTGTCTGTAAAATACAAAACCAAAAAACGAATACACATCCATGATAAATCTCGGTATATTAATGAATGTCTGGCAGATGGGCAAAGTTAGCTCTACAGAAATGTAATAAGCCATATCGAAAGACAAATGATAGGCTATATTTCAAATTCACTTTTTTGTTCTTTCTTTTTATAAATCTGTTTGCTCTGTTTCCTTTGTGGTCCACAAGCTCTCCTTTGCCTAAATGAATAATAGCGGGTACTAAATGAAAGCTGAAATTAGCTTTACAGCAGAAATTCCCCCTTCCAACTGTTTATTCAGTAGTGTTTCCCATCAGATATTACAGTATTGAACAAACAACTTGAGGTGTGCAGTGTAGAGAAACAAAGGATCGACAACACCCATGACGACGAAATTAATAATAGTGTCTTTTGGCTGTCTTCTCTAGTTGGTCTAGTCAGTCTAATGTGGGATGTGCAATGTTTTAGCCCACATATTGTTAGGATAAATACATTGTTGTTCCGTTTTGAGCACCATTAGTCTCCAGTCATCATTAATGCACACCCCAAAAAATTTAGCTATTGGTTAACTGTCAAATGGCCCAGTGTAGAATAACAGCCTATAACACCTTTATTTGCCCAGCTCATAAATATATTGATTGGCAGGACATGTGTGTTAATGATAATCTGTTAACATGATTTTTTGCGTTGCTTGCCTGGTTTTTTACTTGACGTACAAGTACTGCACATCTGACTTATCCACGCATGTTTGAACTGTGCAAAATATTATTGCTATTCGATAGGCATTTTGTCCGGCGCCAACGAAAACAGAGAGCCCTACAGTGGCCTTTTTCTTTTTGTTTTAAACGTCAGCATGCATTAGCTTAATCTCACAATATCTGCAAACTACATTAGAAGTTCTATTTTCACACAACCATATCAGATTCATAGGAGATATTCCATTTGCATATTCAGTTCATAGACTGTATAAATAAGTGGACAAACCCTCCGTGACGTCACCGATAGATTTTCTGAAGAACGGGTTTGAAGCCAAGTGTGCTGGCTCGGGCCGTCGCCATCTTGGCTTGTCTGACTCCCGCCTAACTCCCAGCTATGTATAATGAATGGATGGCTTAATATAATTTCAACTGATGAGTTATATAAAAATTAACCCCCCGTACAGTTGTCATGAACGGGGAAACTAGCTCTAGAGACCAAAACCGTTTTTTGTAGCAGGCTGTAAACATTGTTATTTCTGCTGTAAAGTTGGACATTTTAACATGGGGGTCTATGGGGATTGACTCGCTTTTGGAGCCAGCCTCAAGTGGCCATTCGAGGAACTGCAAGTTTTGGCACTTCCTTATTGGCTTCATTTCTAAGACTCGAATGTTGCTGCTTGGTTCAGTTATCTTGTTACACTAGAGACAGAAAGGCTACATAGCAACTATGTCCTTTTTAGAAAACTAACCACACACAATAATTACAGCTAGCCATTTTTCACTTTATTTTCACTGTTTCCATGTGGACTGTGGGTCTGTGCAGTCCTTTGAGACAGTGATGTGATTAAGGACTCTAAATACACTTATTTTTAAACTATTTTCTGTGTTCACACATTCAGCATATGAGGAAGTTTAGTGTGGCAACTCCACTTATTAAACTATAAGGATCTGTCGCAAGCAAAACAGAGGAGTTGTTGCTCTTTTGTGCTCTTTCTTCCTAAATGGCATTTGTGCTCAGTTACTGCCAATAGCGCGTGTGTGTGTTATGCCATATAAATTGTTAGAAACTGGAGCCTGGCGTCAATTCAGGCCATAGTCAATTTCGCTTGACCTTGCCTCCTCCCCACAAATACCCTCAATGTTTTTTTGTTTGTTTCTAAGTCCAACTAAAATTAAATGTAGATATAATCGCATTGCAGGTACATAATTCTGTAATACAATTTACTCAAGGTAACGCTGTGAGAGGATCTGCAGTCTTCTTGGGTTCGTCTCTGGTGTCAATGGGCTACAGTTGTTACAAACAAAAATGGAAACCGTTTTTATTTATTTGGGATCTGTTTGCTTGGCACATCTTTGTGTTCTTCAGTGCCATGCCTGTCCGCAATATGACATATTTTATGACTAAAGAGGCAATTCATCCAATTCTAATGAATGTCACATGTACTAATTGAATTTAGCCTGGTTCAGTGGAATCTAACAGTTTGTGCTTTGAAACCTTTCCAGATGTGTCCAAATAAGCGATTTGCAACATTTTGTTTTATTGATTTTTTTATTAGCCTCTCTTTTCCAAACCATGATTCTGTTATTTTGAAATTAATATAAACAAATGACCAAGAATGCTCTCTTCCCACATTTTTTTTTCTTTTTTTTCTTATCTGATTATTCAATATGTTCCCTTTTTTTCCTATCATGAAAGAAAGACAAGTATTTGTGCTGTAGCACAAGTAAACGTCATCGTCAGAAACTCTAAACCGCAGATATGTCTAATTAAATCTTCTAATTGTTCTTGGATATTTAGAATAAAAAAAACCCAGTGCAGATGGGCAAATGGGTCTGAAACAAATATCAGTGTCATGCTGCTTCACTTTACCGTCATAGGATATTTAAGCCTTCTTAAGGGCCGCCTTGCCTTTGGTGATGATGCTGTCTAAAAGTAGTCGCAGCTCCTTGGGAGCAAGTCTGAGGGCTCTGTTTGTGTTGGAGGAGATTCAGGAGCATCCCATTCCTCACTTGGAGGTGACTAGCTTGAAAGAAACGGAGAGCCCCCGCATCAACGCCTGTGACGCCAAAGGATTATGTCCTAATTGCAACATCAATTATGTTCTCAACAATACAAATGACACGGATGAACTTATCTCCGACAGCCTCAGCTCTATAGGAGCCAGTAGCAAAGATACATTATTAGACAGTGAAGGAAAAGGGCCTGTCTCCATGACAGAGCCTGATACAGCAGAGGAGGACAAGGATTACGAGATTAACAAGGAAGACACCGACGGACAAACAGTCAAGAGTGACGCGCAAGAAGTAGTCAGGGAAAAAGTCAAAGATGCTGTCAAAAAGGAAGCCTGCCCATGCGGTACATTTAAAATATAGTGCACTGCGTATATTTTTAGAGCTCTGTGTTCCCAGTGTTTCAGTTTAAAATTTGTGAAATCACTGTTCACCTCTAAAAAAACACTCTATTTATCCATCTCTCTCTTTCGATTGTTCTGTCACAGAATGTTCCGGACCACTTGGCATGGAGGGTGGTATCATCTCCAACCAGCAGATAACAGCCTCCTCCACCCACCGTGCTCTCTTCGGCTTGCAGAAGTGGTACCCCTACTTCGCACGTCTCAACAAAAAGGGCCTGGTCAACGCCTGGACCGCTGCCGAAAACGACAGATGGCCCTGGATCCAGGTAAAACACAGTCACACGCCAGGAATACACACAATGCCCAGCCGGGGACCAGAAACTGACAAATGCATTCAAGAATACCCCACCGGATTTGCAGAGGAAGGAATATCCTAATCAGAGATGCACTAAAACTTTAGTAGCGTCCTGTTATAAGCAACTCTAAGCAACCTCTCAGCCATAATTAATGGTTTACATGGATTGCCAACTCTAAAATGCCCTACCTCCCTAAACTGTCTGATTTTACAGTTAATTACGGATGCAGCTAATTTGATGGCTCGCTACTGATTCATTTCAGAGGGCAATTAAAAGTGTAAGCTGTAGGGGTGGGACAGATGCTGTGTCTAGCCAAGTGTAAGGAAGCACCGTAGCAGCCTCAGATATGTTGAGCCGCCGCGCCTCGCCGTGTGGTGGGGGATTGCTGCCTCTTTACTCAGCGCCGTCTCTTGTGTCGCAACGCATTGTTTGTAATGTCATCTGAAGCCTTTCATTGTTCCCGTTCATGACTGTACTGACAATGGGGCGGGACTGCGTCAGGAGTTTTATATTGTGTGTTATATTTGTCACACCCTCAGAATGACTTACGTTTTCAGTGTCAGTTCTATTGTCGATTAAGAGTGACATTAAGTTCACCAATTCGAGGTCTTTGTTTTGTCCTTCTTTAAAGACCCCAGGGTATTTCTCTTACTGACTTGGTAAGCCAGCCTCTTAGGAGGTTGACATAACACTGAGTTACTTGTCTGTTGTAATAGAAAACAGTAGATGGTTAGCGCGACTCTCAGCAGTAACAAGTTAACCTTGAAACATCACCGATCTATATAGAAAGATAGATAGAAAGACATATAGACAGATACCATTGATTCTGTTCTCCTGTCATGAACCCATACACATTAGAGAGAAACATTACAAAAATAATGAATTAAATAAAACCTGTGTTTCTAAAAAGCCAAGAGAACAGAGAAGCTAAGGAACAGAGAAACGAGAGCCTGGCACACAGCCATTGTAAGGAGAATGGCAGATGAAACATTCAGATGGCCTTGTTTGACTTTAATGACGCCGCGTGGGAAGTTGTGTGGGACGTTGCAGGCACCATATGCGGTAGCTGGAGAGGGGCGGGTAATTGGGACGTGAAGGCAGAGGTGTACAGTTATGTCAATAGTGCTCTGGGAATGTGTTAAGGAATAGCTTATTTTCCTTCTTTTTTTTTTTATTGCATTACGAGATCATGTTTATACGTGTGATGTGATGCAGGTAGATGGAAATGGAACCAAAATGCCAAGAGTTGAATGTTTTTTTAGTGCCAGATCTGGCTGGCTCTTTGGTTCTGCACTGTAGACTTTGCAAATAAATCAAACAACACACTTTGAATAATACATTGCAGAGCAAGCTTAAATAAAATGTGTTTGGTGCTTGGAACGTGAATGTTAGTCTGTTTGAATTTTTCATTTGTTTGTGTGCATGTGTGTGTGTTTGCGTGCACGCATGTTCATACATCGATGCAATGTCAGCTGTTGTGCTCACCCTCACAATGCCTATAGCACAGACATACACACACAGACACACGCACACACAATAAATTGCAGCTGAACACTCCTGGGAAATATGCTGCTGGTTGAAAGACATCAACCCAATATCTTTGGCGATGCGTGTTGAATAGTTGAAACAAATGAAATCACTTGTGAATGCTAAGAGGGTCCATACTGTACACCGTTTTGTGGGACAGATAATTGCTTAAAGCTCTATGTAATGGTGTGGTTGAGTTGAGTTGTAGGCGTGAGCGGAGCAAGCCACAGGAACGCAGACTCAGGAAAACAATGTCTGGGGAAGCGCGAGGCGAAGCTCAACAGTTCAGGCTATCAGCCGTTATCAACATACATTTAGCACAGAGACCGACACCCGGACACCCCCCCACCCCCCCACCCTACTTATACCCTCCCCACAGGTGCAAACAATGACCCAATGAGGGTATAATTGGATCCAGGTGAGCAGCTGGGGTGCGCTGGAGGCTGGTACACCACACGTCGGGTAAAGCACCGTCCCTGGCGGTGCCACCGGACATTACACCCATATTATACAAGAATTGGTATTTTTTTCTCCCTGGCTCCCCCTACAGTTGCCGAGTGTAATTCACTTTTACACCATTGTCGTAAATACAAACTGCGCTTTGAGCCCCCCTCATTGACAGCAGTACACATGCATTTGTTGTCAAGCTGAAGGATCTGTACCCGGAAAGGACAACGTCAGAAACCAAAGATCGTGTCGACTGACAAGGCAGAGTGATGTCACAGGATTTTACACAAATATGACTCTGCATAGTTGTATTTATTGTGACATAGGAGATGAACACTTACATAACAAAATAATAACATAAAAGAATAAAGTTTGGCTGAAACACTGCTTGCGTTTTCAGCCCATATACATCGTTTGCTAAGCGCTTGAATGTGGATTGTGTGTATAAAACGTTGTTGGCTACATGATATAGGCTAGGACGGCTCCTCGCCGGTGTGTGGCTTACCAAGCTTCCAGCGCTCCCCTGCTGCTCACCTCAACTCTATTGCCTCATTATTGTTTATGTGTTGCAACTGTGGAGACCCCATCCATACCGGGGTTTGGGGAAGGCTCGGTGGGAGTAATTCATAGGCATTATCGTGTTTATGGAGGTTTGCCAGTTAGCCGTAAAACTGCACGTTTGTTACTGACAATAGATATCCTGTGTTTTGTCTTCTTCGTCTATTAAACGCCGAGCTTTGCCTTTTGCTTCTCTCGACATAGAACCCCTGCGTGTCTGTGTCCCTGTGGCTTGTTACGCTCGCACTCAACCCAACCACACCTTGACAGATATTGCACATAATATACATTGGAAGGTGCAATTCATAACAAGATTGCTGATATAGGTTTTTTTGGCGTGAGATTGTGTAAGGATGGTTGGGTGGTGATTAGGCTACAGGTTATAGACTGAACAGTAGTACAACTAAATAGACACGAAATAGTGACAACGAGACTCTGCTCAATGTTTAATACAGCGAAAAACACAGTAACCAACAAAGTAGCCGTTACGTATTCGCGAGAGGTTTCATGCCCGTTCCCTAAATGTTACATAGTGCAATAGCACGCATTCCGGGCGCGGAGTGGCAATGACAGAGACGTCAATCTCCCTATTATAAGTCAGTGTACCATAATGATTGACTAAATTACCAAAATTATTTTTAAGCTGTTAGCTTTAGGGTAAAATGTTACATGATGTTGCTTTAATATTCAAGTGCCATATAAAGGATTTCAACTGACATGGTCTGTCATATTCTTTGGGGCCGCCTGATATTTTAAAGGGCTGTGTATCTAGAGAGGTGCTATTTCTTCATGTCATTGTAATCTGATTCATTGTGTTTTAACATTCTGCTCCACCAGCCCTTGTCAAGTGGTTTGGGGATGACCTTGAGAAATCCCCATCAATGCAGCAAATAGTCTGTGCAAGGCGGCAATCAGTGTATGGGTATATAGAGAAAAAATCGAGAAAAAAAAATCGAGAGAGAAAAAAAACCGTTTTTATCATATTTTGTGATTTTTTTCACTTACATATTGGAAAGGTACAAATTTGATACTACATATGTTGAAATGTGTGTATATGCTTGAGATATTTAATTTTCTCTCAAATATAATTTATTTATATTTAGTTTTGCAATACTGTGCCAATACACATTTTAAGATAAACATTTTAATGTCCATTCCTTATTTTTTCTCTTACGATGTTCATGCAATTACATATTTTTGCATTAACAAAGTGTAGAGGCCAATTGGTTAAAATGTATTTGATCTTTTAGTTGCACATTGCTAGCAGACAATGAATAAAATGGTCTCATGGTGAAGGGATAATAATGGTGTAGCCACAATGGAATATGGTGGGGGGATCAACCAGCTTTCATGCTTTTGAATATCAGAGCATTGCAATAATAGTTAGAGAGAATCAATATGAGAAAAAATATCAGTTTCTTAATGTGCTTCCCACATTTTTGAGGGGGTTGATGCTTTCGCAACACTGCAATTGCTGCAGTCTTGTCTACCTGTAGCTGCACCTGCCTGCCACCCAAGTGGTACCCAAGATACCGTACCTTCCGTACCAATCAAATTAGGCAGCAGCATATGCAGCATGCTGTCCATCAGATGTTGGAAGGAGTGGGACTCTATTATTCCCATCTTTAGCATTGCCTCTAATTTTCTCAAAAGTTTGGACATACCTTCCCAGTCAATTTTCTTTCTTTATTTTTATTATTTTCTACATTTTAGAATAATATTTAAGACATCAAAACAATGAAGGAAAACATATGGAATGATTTAGTAAACTAAAAATTGTTAAACAAACCAGAATATGTTTTATATTTTAGATTCTTCAAAGTAGCCACCTTTTGCTTTGATCACAGCTTTGCATACTCATATTCTCTCAATCAGATTCATGAGGTAGTCACCTGGAATGGTTTTCAGTTACCAGGTGTGCCTTGTAACGTTCATTTATGGAATGTCTTGCCTTCTTAATGTGTTTGACACCATCAGTTGTGTTGTGCAGATGTAGGGTTGGTACTATACAGTGAATAGCACTATTGGACTACTGTTCTAATCCATATTATGGCAAGAACCACAGAACCACATAATGGACAGTCCATCATTACTTGAAGACATGAAGGTCAGTCAATCCGGAAAATTTCAAGAACTTTGAATGTATCCTTAAGTGCAGTCACGAAAACCATCAAACGTTATGATAAAACTGGCTCTAATGAGGACTGCCCCTGGAAAGGAAGACCAAGAGTTACCTCTGCTGCAGAGGATAAATTCATTAGATTTATCAGCCTGAGAAACAGCAAATCAACAGCACCTCAGATTAGAGCCCACATAAATATTTAACAGAGTTCAAATAGCAGACACATCGCAACATCAACTATTCAGAAGAGACTGCTTGAATCAGGCCTTCATGGTCGAATTGCTGCAAAGAAGCCACTACTGAGGAAGAACAACAACAAGAGGATAATTGCTTAGGCCAAGAAACACAAGGAATGGATATTAGACTTTAGTCTTTGTGAGACGCAGAAAAGGTGAGCGGATGGTTTCTACATGTACGGTTCCCCGTTGAAGCATGGAGGAGGAGGTGTGACAGTGTGGGGGTGCTTTTCTGCTGAAACTGTTATGTGAATTATTCAAAATATAAGGCACACTTAACCAGCATGGCTACCACAGCATTCTGCAGCGAAATGCCAAGAAGGAGAGTGATGGAGTGCTGCTTTAGATGACCTTGCCTCCACAATCACCCAACCTAAACCCAATTGAGATGGTTTGGGATGAGTTGGACCGCAGAGTGAAAGCAAAGCAGCCAACAAGAGCTCAGCACCTCTGGGAACTTCTTCAGGACTGTTGGGAAAACCAAGAGTGTGCAAAGCTGTCATCAAAGCAAAAGGTGGATGGATGGATGAATGGATGGATGTATAGTTAAGTGAGCTGTTAAACATATTAACAGCATGATAGAACTAAACATTCATGGATCCTCTCTCACTTTCTGATGTCTGAAAGCAGATGTGCAGTTGTACAGAGAAAAGGCACTAGACAAAATAAAAACACCATACATTCTTTATTATTTTGGAATTTATACTCTGTCAAGATCAATTTTTCACAGTCACACATAACTAACTACCAAACCAAAAGCGTCAAATTTAAGCATTTTAAGCACACACTCTTAAGAGTGGAAAACCGTTGTCAGTGTAGCAGTTGTGGCACAAAAAAAGCTGTAAAAGGATCATTTTGAACGGGGCTGGGTTAGATACAGTGACGTAACCTTTACGAATGCTTTGTGAAACCCATGGCACCCTTACAAAAGAGCATGTAACATGTCTCCGGTGCTCAGATAGTGTCTATTGCAATGTGTGCGTGTGTGTACAGAGCAGGGTGTATCTGAGCATTTATCACTTTCGCCTTTCTCACCTCCTGCCTTTGCCCCTGGCGGTTTGAGGCGCTTTACGTCGGCAGCACACTGACAGTCTGGATCCAGAGCAAAAGGATTGATTAAATGTTGCATTCAATCCCAGACTTTGTGAATAAGATGGATGGCACTGACAGCAATGATACAAGGCAGTGGTTGTTTTTCTTTGACTTAATAGAATCCTAAGGCAACAGTACTCCCTCGCACACATGCAAAGACACACACTCTCACACACACACACACACACAGACACACTTTTAGGATTCCCAACGATGCGTAATTTCTCTGAATAAGGATGTACCTAATTCCTTCCACAGATAAACCTGCAGAGGAGAATGAGGGTCACAGGCCTAATTACGCAGGGTGCTAAGCGTATCGGCAGCCCAGAGTACGTCAAGTCTTACAAAGTAGCCTCCAGTGACGACGGGAAGACCTGGAGAACTTACAAAGTCAAGGGCACGGACGAGGATATGGTGAGACACACACACACACACACACACACATTATCGTATACTCATGTCTCTCTATGCTCTCTTGCACACGCTCAAGCAAAACTATACGCACGTACCCACACACAGACCGACGTGCGCACACACATGCAGACACACAAATATCACCAGGAGACCATGTACTCAGCCAAGGGCAACGTGGAGGGCATGATGAGATGGCTTTTTAATTAGCTAGTGCACACACCAGGCCGATAGCCCCAGCTCCTTACCCCACTACACTTTTACGACTTCTAGATTGAATTTTTATACTATTTGGGTATAAACGGCCGTCAAATAAACCGGCCAGCATTCTATCAATTCTGACAGCGTACCACGACCGTCCTCCAAACGCCGGCAAAGCTCGAATAGCCACCAGCCTTCTGAATTTGCGCTGAGATTTATTGCCTGGTTCAGTGATGTCTCTGAGCTCGGATATTGTGTGATATCTTTTTTCTTTTTTTCCTTGTCTCTTTTATATTTTGCTTTTGTTTTTTATCCTGTTGTTGACACTGGTCCAATGAATGGGGATGTGCAGGAAGATGGAATGTGTGTTCTATTTGTGTGGGGGCATATGGTTGCATGTCGTGCTGATCTATATCGTTTTGAAGATTGGGAGTATGAGAACATTTGCCTTAAAGCTCAAAGTAGTCTTGCAGATGTTTTGGTGCCCTGACCTTCAGGGATCGCTCTGTAAGCTCTTTGCCATTGACCACCTAAAGCTATCCAACTCTTATTACCCATAAAAACCTCTCTCACACATACACACATCAGACACATCAGACATTCACACCAGCGAATCTGCGGGTCATTCTGGTAAAACACTCCAGAAGGTATAGTCATATAATTGGACCACTAATTTAAAAATACACCAGTGTGCTTATAAATTACAGGCTCAAATGGTGCGAGAAATTGTCTATTTTTCCTGTAATTCTAGCTCATTGACCTTGAATGACAGCAATTTTGTCGAGTGCGGAGTAGACACCAGAGATAGAACCAGATAGGCTCTTACATTAGGGCACAACTTGTCCAGTCACGCTGTTATTTCATTGTTTGGAACAGATATTCCGGGGAAATGTTGACAACAATGCCCCATCAGCCAACTCCTTCACCCCTCCTATTGAGGCGCAGTACGTACGCATCTACCCCCAGGTCTGCAGAAGGCACTGCACCTTGCGTATGGAACTGCTCGGGTGTGAGCTAACAGGTGGGTAACAAAGACATTATCCTATGCATGTACAGTATGGGATGATGATTTCCAATCATTTCACAGATGGCCACATAATGTGCAAGATTCTAGATCAATGGCTTGCTGGGCCACACAGCACCCCTGGCTGAATAGAAAATGCATGAAATTCACTTGATGAAGCAACAATCTAACTTTTTCATATAAATGCATAAATGTCAATTATTGTGCTGCTATTTATCACACTATCATTTGCAAATGTTGCTGTCCGTATACTGTTTGGATTGCAATTGATTCCCTAAAACTTTCTATTTGGTGTCAGCAAAATGAGCTAAACTAGATGGTGACAGATGTTAGCTTTAAGCTGTCATTTGCTAAAAGTTGGTTTATATTGATTATATGTTATAACCTTATATATTAAAACCTAGAGAACACATATTGCATAGAGCATGTATAACTAGGACAGTTTCTTGTTCTGTCGGCCCCAGGCTGTTCTGAGCCCATGGGAATGAAGTCCGGCCACATCCAGGACTACCAGGTCACCGCCTCCAGCATCTTCAGGACTCTCAACATGGACATGTTCACCTGGGAGCCTGGCAAGGCACGGCTGGACAAGCAGGGCAAGGTCAACGCCTGGACCGCTGGACACAGCGACCAATCGCAGTGGCTGCAGGTAGGACGTTTTCTATGAGGACAAGCTTACAACTTGATCCTAGCAGGCAGGAGAATGAAATCAAGGGGAGCCTGTTAAGTGCAAATGGCTGTCTTTCAGGGTTTACCTCTCACTTCCTTGCCATTATAAACAAATGTGAAAGTAATTCCTACATACCTAGGTTTCAACTCAAGGAGGTTTTTTTCAGTTAGTATCTAGATTACACAAGGCTTATGCTTTTTGGTCCTTCAGCTGAAAGTACCATAGTTCAGCAAAATAAGACACCAATAAGCCGTCACGCCGTTCCCACCAACACTCACACAGCCTCAGCGGTTGGATGTTTTCATCTGTTATCACTGGCTGCAGCGTCGACTTTCTGTCTCTGTGAAACCAGTCAGAGTTCCATTTGTTTTCATTAAAGTAACTGATAGCTGAAAATGTCTCCTCAAAGGGCCAAGGCACATCGCTTAGTGAGCGCCTACCCTGGTGTCTGTGAATGGATCTTGGTGTGATGAGCGATGAAATGGCAGGAAATCTAAATGAAAAGTTTATTACTCAGACCTCGTTGCAATTTTATATTATTGGTGTATACTGTATGTGTAACTGTTACTGCACATTATATGTACTGTATGGGGAATGTGATTTTTCATTTTGCTTTTTTTCTATCAAAGCCAGGAAATATGGTTTGCTTCTAGAGAGAGAAACCCCCATGTTGCTACAGGTATAACCAATAAAACAGATAGCATAGACGACATTGTGATGGGGATTAGCACATGGAAGCATAGTTGGGAGCCTTTCTGGCCTTTTTGCCACAATCTATCCCCTCATATCGCTTTGCTAGCAGTGACACTGTTTGCGCTCTATAGTCGTGGTGGCTTGTATGGCCATTATTATTGGCTGGGTCTTGAGTCAAACATTTTTTTTATCAAGCTGAAAGCCTTTTGCTGGGGATGTGGGAATGCAGGGCTGTGTGTTGGAGGAGACAGGTACTTAAGCAGGCCCCATCCAGGCCATAAAGATCAACTAAGCAAAATTGATTGCTGTGGGTAAAGGGAAGCTTGTGGTCTCATATTACATGTTGTGCAGGCTGGAGAGGGTAGATATGGTGTAGCCTCAGTGAGAAAATCGAAGGAAAATCAATGACCACCATCAATCAAATTGGCTAGTTCTGATATTAGGCGCAATACAACAGTTCTAAAAGATTCCAGCTGTATCATGCTTAAGTTGTTGTAATGACCTATGTTTTAGAGTAATTTCTATCACATACATTCATTAAACTCCAATACTCAATGTCTTCTTAGAAATGGTTGCCATGGTGCATAATAGATTTTTCGGTGACATCAGTGAATTACTTTAAACCTGATAGATTAATGGAATTAATCAGACCTAATGACAAATTAAGTATTCCAATTAATCAAGACAACTCCTACTCTTTGCAGAGAAGTCATGGAAAAACCCTTTACACACTCTAGACATCCGACTGAAGTTTTTGATGCAGAACACTGGACTCTGGATCTCATTTAGATAATAAACAATCCAATAATTTTCGTAACTGTAGTCTTTATAAATGCATCTCTGAGACATAAATAAGAACATTTAAACATGTATTGGACTATTCTGTCGATCCAAACCATTTTATCTCTATATTTATATACTTTATTTCAAGTTTCAATGTTATTTAACAGTTATTTACAGTAAATATTGAACAAGATTACACCAGTCTGTTCTACAAAACACTGTATTTCAGTTTGGAAAATGGAATGAGTGAATAGATTGTGTTTATTTAATGAAAATATAATTAAAATAGCATTGGTCGTCTATTGGGATCTATCCAGAATAAACGTATTCTTGTCTGGCAGGAGATAACATTACACAAGGAGAACCTCAACCTTCAAGATGTTTTCAAGTCGAAGCTGTTAGATTGGCCTGCCAAGTGTTCCAGCTGGCATAAGATGATTAGTTAATTGTGCACATTAACATGTCTACATAGCGAAGTGAAATTGCCAGAGAGATGGTAGATCTCTGATGGTACATTTTAGTTACTCAGCGTCCTTGTTAATGTTTAGAACACATTCACGGCATAATTTCTGGCAAGGGCGTTTCCAAAACTTTTACAGTTAATTGTGCCTGATAAATCAAATGTTATTGAATAAAATGTGCCTATCAAATATTAAATGGGTATATCGGTATATCCTTACCTTTATCTTATGTTTTTGCAGTGAATAGTAGTGGTTAGCATTTAGTAGTTTCCAATTAAACATAAATCGTCAACACATGAAATCATGACTTGCTGAAGCCAAATTTCTATATATTGTATATTTGATGGATTCTTTTTTTATTCTTCTAGGCCTTTAATATAGACGTGTTCTACTAGAACATAATGTTTACATCCATCAAGCTCAAGCAAATGCCCAGCCTACTTGTACGCATCCTTAAGCAACATGCCTAACCTCTACCTGCTTCTTAATACATGTAATTGTACTCATGTTGCTTAAGGAATCCTGCTGGAATCCTCAAAGGCGTAAAGCTGGGAACATGGCACAGCACAGCTCAAAAGATTGGAGACTCGTTACAGGGGTGTCTAAATGAGCTTCACTGAAGTGTTCAGACCGTAACTTATTTGCATATTCATATAAGAGGACATGCATGTATACTGGTAGAAACTGCTCAATTTAATTAAAGGTCTAGTATGTAGGATTTAGTGACATCTATCGGTGAGGTTGTAGATTGCAATCAACTGAATACTCTGTTTCCAAGCGTGTTATTAGAACCTAAGGTCGCCTTTAGGGAAGACACGACTCAAATAATCTGCAAGTATCTTAGAAATCAGTCTACTGCGCCAAATAACAATTTGGAGATGTTTCCATGAAACAAAAGAACAGTTCAACACCAGTACAAGGATCAAACCCACAACAGCAGCATTAGAAGATTAACATTCTAACCAACTGAGCTATACAACAGACAGTTATTGTTGTTAACAGACTGACTTACAATCACAAGCTGCCACAACATGAATGGCGCTCTCTAGAGAAAGTGTTTGTCCGTTCTGGGCTACTGTAGAAACATGGCGACGCAACATGGCAGGCTCTCCTTGGAAGAGGACCCGCTCCCTATGTAGATGATGTAGTATGAAGGGCTCATTCTAAGCTTACGAAAACATGATTCATTGTTACAGGTGATTATACACTAATGAAAACATTATTATGAATACTATATTACATTTCTGTTAATAGATCCCCCTAAATCCTACATAGTGTTTCTTTAACTAAACTAACTTATTATTAACGATATTTGAGTTGTTGGGGTTACATGTGTGTTACACGTGTAACACACATGCACAAGTGTAACACACATGCACGCCTGTACACGTGTAACACACACACACAGCAAACAGCAGATCAAATTGGTGCTAGGACATATCCTTTGTCTTTGCTTCTAGCCTATCGCAGTAATTACTGACTTTTATTGTGTTATAATGAAAAAAAGTCTTTGGGCTTGTAGTAAGATATGAGATGGAAAACATGACCAAAACCATCTACATTACCTCAGGGACAAAGAGTATATAGCACAGTAATCACCCAGAACAACCTGGAAAATGTCAGTTAGTTTGGCTGCATCAACCTATGTGTACTGCAGTGTAAGATGTGTGTACTGTAAAGGTTACAAACAAGCTATGGAAGTAATCGCATTCCCTTTGCTCATTTGTCATCCTCTAGCCCCATGGTTATCACAGCCAATTATCTCCTGTACAGTGATAAATATGTATGTCGTACAGCTGTGGCACCCTTATAATTACCCATGTCTCTGATGAGTAGTGAGTAGTGAGAGAAAACTTGGGTGTGAAAACTTTAAAAGATCTAGTGTGTGTAATTGGCACATTACTGGTAAATGCAGTGTACCGCCTTAGCTACACATCAGTAAGCTGCCTGGCTAATGTAGTAATGTAACACAAGCAAGTAGGCTACTGTAGCAGCACATCCTTATTGACTGGTGCTTCTCCTGACAAGTTGCGCTCTAAAATGGGTGAAACTCAGAGAAAGGGTTCAAATGGGAAGTAGTCCTCCTTCTTAGATGTTTAGACATGTAATAGGTGCAGATAGGTTTCAAATTACAAAACTGTAGCAGTGGTTAAGTGCAAAGTGGGAATACATGGTTAGCAACAAACAAGACATAGAGATAATGCCTCTGGCTACGCAGTAGAAAGATAATAAGTAAAATCACACAGTCCAATCTATTAGGGGAAAAAAGGTGTTTAATGGTATTTAAAGCCAAATTTGTTTCTTACAGTTAGCTGCACTGTTCACATAACTTTAGGTATACTTTATATTAAATTGGAAACTGTAACTTTTGAGAAAAAATATTTAGCAGAATGTCCTTAGCTCCAAAACAGCAGAGTACTTATTATCTAAATAACCTTGAGAGAAAATACACATAATATCCAAATTTGTATTTATAATCCTGTGTATTTTGAAATCTTGAATGTAGGAAAATGCAATTATGTGTCTATTTAATTTTGAATTAATGATTTAGTGAAGGGTAAGATGGAAATATGAGAATTAATAAAGGTCAAATTTTTACTTTTACTTACTTTTGCACCAAAGTTCATATTACAAGTTAACAGACAATTGTTAGTTGTTCAAGATGTATAGCAAGCCAAACAGGAATAATTGAATTAACTCTGATATATATTGAATGAACTCTGATATACGTAAATATCAGACTTCATTGTCTTCATTATCTTTTATTTAACAGCACAATTCAAAATATCACAGCAAACTGCATTAGTGTCATTAATATGACATCCAAGTTGATGTGACCAGCTGATTGTTAATGGCCCCTAAAACATTAGTGCATTTAGACACACCACAGAGCAATGTCGCATGTGGAGTAGACAGGCAGCACTTGCCTGTTCAGGTTGTTGCACACTGGATGCTGGTGATGCATGGGTCATCTCTGGAGTCACCCGAAACTGCCCACAGCTTTAATGAATGCACCCGCAACTCGACCCACTGTTTGACTAATGGTTTCACTCGCCAATTCCATTAGTGTGTACACGCCTCATGCCTCTACAAAGTATTTTAATGTCTGCATGCCTTTGCAACGAGAAACAAGGAAATCAGAATTAGTGGTGGATTAATTGAATTTGCAGACACAGGACGTTGCAAATATTTAGATGCAGTTATACAAATAAAAAAAAGATTAGGTGTAGAGATTGTTGAGTGTGTTTGCCCCGTCATAGTCTGTTTGGAGTCTTGAGAATGAAGATTCTCTGACTTCTAGATTTTGGTCAGAAATGATCACTATGGTTGACAAAAGATGGGGAAATGAGGTTGAGGTCAAAATGATATCTTGCTGCACATTTTTCTGTTTTCTTAGTCCAGTACTAGTCCAGCTAAGGTTCTGGTAACTGGGACACGGTCCTGGTGATATCATGCTACAGTCACCAAGCGCGCTCAACAAGCAACTCTAGTGTGCTAACGTACCGCGTGTCTTCAGGTATTTGTATATCTTGATGGGAGTAGGAAGCAGATACGATGTCATGCAAAACTGATTCCTGCTAAGTGCCTGTGAACATGCATTGTTGTAATCAGGTATTACTATTATTATTGTAAACCGGTATTATGATTACACCAACGCCGCCATTAACATCTTACTAATCAAATCTCTGGCTCAAATACAGCTTTGCTGACAACAAACTCCAAATTTATTTTAATCAATAGAATTAGGCTGGATATTTGTTTCATCCCTCTGCAGTGGAGAACAGCTTTAATTTGTCCCATTGAAACTCCATCTATTTTTAAGTGTTTATGCTGCAAAGACGAAACATGTGTCCTCCCTAAGAACCTAAGAACAGAAAAGCTGCCTGAGAGAGACAGAGAAGGCAATCTGACAAAAAAGGATTTAAAGAGGGATTTTAATCAGGACGGGATTCCAAGTAGCATGAAAGAACCAGTGTTTTTTTTAAATTGCACATATAGGGAAAGTGGAAAGTAACTGTAAGGAGCATAAGAAGGTAAGCGGTCTCTCTGGGTGCCGAGCTTGATCCCATTTGGGAACCATGTATTCTTTAGCGGAATATCCGGAGAGAGAGAGAGAAAGTCTTCTTAAGTCAGACACATCTGTTGCTAACGTGGCTTATTGGTCTGCTCTAAACTATTTATCATAGTGCTTAGTCCCTGCAGGCACCGAGACTATAAGCACTCAAAATGATTTTCAGTTTAAATGTATTTGTTTTTCTTTTTGTCCCTTTGCTGGCTGCCTGGTATTTTATCATTATTTGTCTTTCAATCAATAGGGGTAGCACCTGCAGCCAAGTTGCCTCTCTGAACTAATTAAGGAAACAAGAGAATTGGACAGATAAAGTCTCCTGGTTGTTTCAGTTTCAATCAACAATGTCCCACCACCATTTAGCTACAGCTGCCCCACCAAAAGAAATTGTCACATGTGAAGTATATTGTATGCAGATAATGACACTGCTTTCGGAGCTGGTATACTTAATGTAAAAATACAATTTAGCACAATTTAGCCAAATTTAGAGAATTTAGCCAAAGTGTGTTTTTTTAAATATTATGCTTACTGTCATGAGTAATGCTCCGGACAACGTTTGGCTAAAAAAAGAAAATCTATAGATATGTCCTCAGATAAGAATAATGCTGGAAAGTACTTGGATCAGCTCGAAAACATGTCTGATGCAAATTTGATTAAGGTATTACCCTCAAAGCCTTGTTTTAATGCCGCCCAATATGGCCATTGCTTTGCTCTGTTTTATTAAATTCCCCTGCAGCTAGCACACTGATTCAATTAGCCTCTAAATGAAGTTACCGAGGGGACGGTGAATCCATCTGCTTCCCAGATTCAATTGGGTGCTTTTAAGTGTCCTCCCCTTCCCACCACCTTGTTCGTCAATGCACAGGTCTGCTTGGAACTTCGATAATGCTACGCTTCTTCTTCCATAATCTGGAGAAGCCATCTTATCCACCAACGCAACGCCTTGATCCACGCCCCTCTCTCTCTCTCTGTCTCTCTCTCCTCCTGTCCAGCTTTCTGCTCTCTCTCTCTCTCTATCTCTCCACTCCCCTCGTCCTCTCTGAGTTTTAGAGAATGCATTTATCTGTTTTATCTTAATGACTGATTCGTGAGTCCCCAGTAATCTGGGAATCGACAGGCATTGTCAGGACAGAAGACGCCACGGCTCAGATCGGAGTGGCTGCGACTGCATGTGTAGCTCATAGTTTCAGTATCTCTCCAAGCCGTATAAGCTCTCCTCCTGACTAACGCTAACGGTATCACGTACCCATCGGCGTACATGATAATCCAGTATCGCTTTTTGTCTTGCACACAGAAGGTTATGGAGCACACTCGGATATCATTCTGCGATCGTGATTGATTCAAAACAGTTCGATGCAAAGTGCTAGGATAACAGAACAGACCTACAGTATATCATAGGGCATCTTTGTTTTCATTTAGCACTATCTTTTCTACATTTCCTTTACCATTTGCAGTTTGCAAACACCTGGGTGTGTGTGTGTGTGTGTGTGTGTGTGTGTGTGTGTTTGAGGGCGCATTATGAGAATATGATATAGTGTACATGTTATTATTCGCCATGTGAGGAGGAGGACAGCGGGCCGACGTGTGATGAGCTGTAGGTGCAGCAGCCCAGGCCTCACAGGAAATTATTTTTAACCCACCTCACTTCACGCCCATAGGCCTGTATATGCACCGTGCCATTTCACACTGTTTTGAGGTAGGGGGAATGTAGCATTAGCTGGAAACGGAATTATTGTTAACAGTAAAACACTGGAAGCAACGCAAATATAAATACATATATACAGCCATGGAAAAAATTAAGAGACCACTGAATTTACTTGTAAATATAATATTATATATATATAATATATAAATATCAAAAATGTAAAAGTATATATTAAATTATGAAATAATATAAAAATATATAAATATAAATGTATTAAATAGAAATGTAATTTTATATAGATATTATATTTTATTAAATGGGCAGAGGTCTCCTAATTTCCATGGCTATGTATATATATATATATATATATTTTGTGTTTTGCCATTTTAGCGCTCATATGCAGACACACTAGTTTATGTTATGGCAGTGAATAAACTCTCATCACCTGTCACGTCAAAGTGAACATTAAACAGAGTGTGAAATTTGCCAAGTCCTCCACCAGTGCAACAGAGAGGCCATTCGTCACGCGTATGGATCAGAGTTCCTCGCTTGACTTATACTGACACGGTATGCAACACACCAGGTCGGTGTAATACCTTTAAATGATCCACATCACCATGGTTAAATCCCTCTCTGTTCCCTTTGCCATGGCTGAGTCCCTTTTATTGTTTTCTGTAGAGTTAACTTGACACACTGTACTAAGGCTGCCACTGTTTTATGGATGTGTGCACTTGGGTGTTTTTGGATGTGTAATTTATTGTGATAATTATTCTAATTATTATTATTAATAATAATAATATAGGCCTAGTCCTTATAATATTAATAATTATATTTGAGAGAAGGCACTTTCTGATTAAGTGAGAAAGGATCAATGTTTTATACTGTCCTACAAGGAGGCTTCCTGTGAAGGTGTTATCCATTGCTAGCTGAGTTCAATTATAGATGGAGAAAAAGGCTCTTGGCAAACTGAAAAGCTGTCAGGTCCATTCAGCTTAATATTGGATGGCAGATTTAAATTTTGGACACATTATCATAGAATATTCAATGAAGCATCCGGCCGTCTCACACATCTACAGTAGCATGCTTTAATATACAGTGCCAACCTGTGAGGAAGAAACATAAGACTTTGGTGGTGGTGAGACCTTTGGTCTGAATTAGCTGCAAAGGGTTGGAGTTTGCTAGCATAGAGAGACAATGGAGAAATGTCTGAGTTGGGAATGTAATGCATGCTAATTACAGTTCCATGTCATGCTAATCAGTGAATAAATGTGTGTTTGTGAGTGTCCCACTATTCAGTATCATTCATGATTGTACATCAGCCTTAGTCTGTATTCTTCAGTTCAATGCTATTATACACTGTAATTTGAGGCAACATATAGAGATGCTACATTATGCAAAAACAAGGTAGCCTACCTTTTAAAGGTACACTGGTGTTATAGCGCCCCCAGATACCGTCAAACATCACCAGTGAGCTGGGGCTCTGGGGGCGCTATAAACGATGTACACTCGTCAGTGATTGTTTCTGTTATTGGCCACACATCAGACAGCCCTGGCCTTATGTTAAATGGGGGAGGCAGAAGCTTGGGGCCTTTTAATGCACTGGTGATGTCCCTGCTGATCTTAGTGCCCCAAGGTAAATAGGTGGCTGTTCTACCAGCTGTGCCATACCTCTCTTGCATTATATGCTTTGACATCAAGTCAGCGACTCCACTATAGAAACATAGGGGTCATGTTGAAGCGTGTGTGTGTGTGTGTGTGTGTGTACCCGTGCGTTTGTGCGACACATTCAGGAGTGTCAGATCTGTGTCAATGTGTGATGGCTAGATTGGAATGTTGCATCAGAGTTGAAGGCTGTCCATTTTTTCCACATATGAAATAAATCAGGCCAAGCGTGTTACATTGTTCATCTGTTTGTTCAATTGAGTGTTTCACGGTAATTCAATCAATGCTATCTGCCTAACACAGTGAGAAATGCAAAGTGAAAAAGAGGCATGCAAGAGAGTGTTCTGTATTGCTTTAGCGATGATGCACGAGGGCGTTTTGCATGCAGACGTGTGAGTATATGTGCCTCCTTCTCAGCGAGCGCGTCAGTTTATTGACATGACCTATACTGACCTTTTCAAGCCCATAACGCCCTGTGGTTTGTCCCAGTAATTTATGATTTTATTATTCTTTAAATTTATATGGGAAGGGGTTGTTCTTTGTAGCCATTTCCACACAGTATTGACATACCAAGGTGTTTAAAGTATGGACGTATTAACATTGTAAAATGCTAGTGCTATATTGTATTATGTGCTATGGGGATGTGTTTGGTGTTTTATTCAAGCGTTCTGTACAGAAGAGGCCAGTGGAATGGGACCTAGGTCTGTGCTCAGCTCAGATTTAAGCTTTAATGATGGCTTGCCTGTAGTGGAGTTGATGGACTGTGACTTTTTCCTCATGGGTCTGTGAGCTGTGTGCACATACTTCTGCGCCCCGCAGTCTCCCCTAAGAGAACAAACAGGCATGTGCACACACACACACACACACACACACACACACACACACGTGTGCACACAAAACACCCTTTTACCACAGGCTCTGATGTGGGTCGGGGTATATGAGCGGTGCCGATTAAATTAGTCTTCAACACACACAATTAAATTAGCACAGCTGGAGGGAAATGTCAGCTGGGTGCCTTGTTCTCTACTGTATTCATAGAGTAGAAAACTGTGCCTCATTCTGCTCCTTGTAAAGCTCCCCCTCACTTTATTTGTCTTTTCATCCTCTAACTTTGAACCTCTCACCAACCACTTCAAACGCGTGTATGAGACCCAACACACCAAGTGTCATGTTAATGAGCAGACAACGGAATGCTCTGCTCTTCTTTTCTCTGTCTTTGTCTAGAAGTGTCGAATATGTTGCCCCTAAATATAAGCCCACAACCAGAGGTATAGACAATTAAGAAGGCATCGGATCTACAACCGTGTCATCTTGGTAACTGTCAGCTCATTTTCAGAGCTACATGAATGTTACTTTTAACCTTTGCGACACAATGAGCGGAGCACAATTACGTTATGGACTTTGTTTTCAATTGGTTTTTTTTCATTTTTGTTGTAATGCCTCTGTTGCAATGATTATGCGTCCAATACGGACCTGGCCCTGTGACAGCGTGATGGAACAAAGAAGGAGAGAGGGGGGGGGGCTTACAGTATGAGCAGAGTATGAGCAGAGGACTCGCTCCAACAAGCTTATCTCAACCCCCTAATTTGCTTTGGACCATCAAAGAGTTAGGAGCCCACGTCTCGCTAGGGGCGGCGGCCGTATTTTCTGACCGCTACCTGCGACAGCAATTACAGGTTACCCGTCATGCATGCCTTTGTTTTGATGGCGGCGAGAATGAGATTACCTTTCTGCTCTGCGATAGGAGGGTAATCAAAGGCTCACAATGCAAAGTGGCGTGGTCCTCGCAATGAGTGGCTCTTTCCACCAGCCACTGGCTCTTTATGATACCTTTTATTCTGAAGGCTGCTGTTTAAAGCCATCCATACTGTACACTCCATACAGCAACCCTCTCATGAGCGCCCGACCACTTCATTTAGCAAAGAGGGCATATGCCACAGCCATGTGAATGAGGACCTTTGTGAAAAATCCCTTTAAAACAAATTAACCATACTCATCTAACTATGTGCATATTTGCATGCTTAAAAAATGCTGTTAACATTAAGATTTATGTTAGGTCTGCAACCCACCTAAAATGATTAACTTGAAATGTATCCACTTCAATGGCTGTTAAAAAAACCAAGCGCTGACTTTGTTCTCTTTATCATGATAAGACGGGCAAAGGCCTTGCTAGCATTCGAGTGGGAGACCTAACACTGTGCTCCACTGTGCACACAGCAGGGGGCTCTAAGTTTAAGCAAGCCTCTCTAAGTCCCGGAGAACATTACCCAATCCCTCTCTTCATATGACAGAAAAGTAGCTCTCTAGCAGTGTTGAAACCCTATAAAATATGACATTAAGATGGAGGAGCTCACACAAGCGAGAAGTAGGATATTGTTTTTGGGGTTAGAAATGCATTGTAACATATTGTTGGCAATGTATTTTGGTACATTGTCGGATTCTGCATTTTTTGTTAGTCAGGAGTACTTTGTTACCGCAGACTTTCCCCCCCTTCTATTCCTTACTAGGTTTGTTCAGTCTATATGGGGCCTGCTTTGGTTTGTCAGGACATTGTGTACACTGTATATGCTGGCATATGCCCAGGCCAATTAGGGTGATGTATGGGTATCTCAATGTTGTGAATACAGCAGAAGAAATTAACTTGCTCTTTTGTTTTCACGTCTCTGCCCTTCCCTTTTCTGTGTCTCGCCGTTTCTATTTTTTAACAGTATCTCCCCATGTTCCATATAATTGCAGAATCCCTTACCTGCACAATGCTGACTGTGTACTGTTACCATGCATGCATGTGATGAAGGCCAACACCTACTGGAAAGTTATGACTAACCAAAGGTTATTAATCATTTATATATAGTTTTTAGTGTGTTGTTTGGCCCGTTTGAATGCTTTTATTAGTTTAATATTGCCTTGGAAAAACATGCCTTTGAGAGTATTTATTACTTTTCCTAATGTTTCATCTTATTTATTAAACATGTACTGTGTGTGTATGCTGCCCATGCAGTATATCTTAAATCCCTTGATCTCCCATTAAAAAGTGAACTGTCTTTACTGCCCTACATTTTAGCAGGCCGTGCCCTCCTCTTTAGTTTTACTACTTTGGCTGGAAATGATTTGTAGTCGTTGATTCACATCCATTATTTATTTGGCATAATTACCATATTAAGATTACGAAAAAATACCACTACTGACCTAATTGTATATAATTAAAATACACTGTATGTTCTCCATGGTGAAGGTTCAGTACGGTACTGTAAATATAATTGTGCAAAAGTGTGTGTTGTTGTTAAGGTGGGGGCCGTGGGGGGGTCATGGGCCAAAAAGCTAACACTAAGTATTGTTCTATATGTTTACTGCCTAGCATCCATGTGCTGTACATTGTTTGAAACAAATAAGAGCATTAAAAATTAACCAAAATGGAGGGGCTGGGTCTCAGAAGCTGCTGCGGCCTGCAATTTCTGTTTTGCTGAGGCAAGGTTTGAGCTTAGTCTAGTTGTTCAATACACTGTGAATAATTGAAACTGACTTCTTACAGCCAAATCTAAAATGTCTTTATAAATCTTCTGAGGACATTCAGGTAAAATAAAAGCGCTGACTAAAGCTTGATTGTTGCTGACACTTTCTCTCAGTCTCATTTTATAGGGAGGGCAAGTTTATAATCTGGTTTCTGTTTTCCTATACTGTATACATATGTATGTATTTATTTGTATATTTCTAAATTCTGTCTCTCTTTTTCTACCCTCTCAGGTGGACATGCTTGTACCGACCAAGATCACAGGCCTCATCACCCAGGGAGCCAAAGACTTTGGCCACGTCCAGTTTGTGGGGTCATACAAAGTGGCCTACAGCAATGACGGCGAGCGGTGGTTCATATACCAAGATGAAAAGCAGGGGAAGGATAAGGTAAGCAGGTCGTGCAACAAAGGCCCCAATGATGTACTGTATTCTTTAGTCTTTTGCCACAAGCTGTGGAGGTAATTACCATCTAGCACCTATAGAATGCTACTTAGTCATGTCAACATCTCTGCATTTACTAAATGCACTCCTAAAAGAATGTTCTTAGTATTTGACAAAACTGGGAACGAAAATGGGCATTAAATCTGGAAATGTCCATCTTGGGGCCCTGTTTGTCTCTCCCCTTCACCTTTGTTAGCATCTCCTTATCTATAGCTCCAGCAGAGCTCGCCAGGTCTCTCTCTTGCTCTCTCTGTTTGCCTCTCTCTGGGTTTCCCATCAGATAAGACTATGTTGTCAAGCAGGCCTGGCCAGTTCTGTGGTGAAAATCTTGTTTACAGCCCTTCAACAGAGTACACATGTCCATTTCAATCACCCACGTCAGCAGAGACAGTGGAGGCAGCCCCGGGGCTCATATCAGGAAGCCAGCAGGCACTATGGCGCTACTAGAACGAGAGCTAGTGGCAGGGGGTGATGTTTACATTTCTCTCTCGCTGTGTTATTGAAAGATAACAGCTTCCTCATCTGACTGTTGAGGTACTGGTTTAAACTGGGACCACGGAGGAGATGATGAGATCTAGTGGAATTCATACATAGGCATTTTTGTTTGCAATGCATGACTATTAAGCAATAAACAAACAAAGCATTGCTTGGGGCCACAGTGCGTCATGCATTGGTGCCATGGAAAAGCGAAAGAATCCCTTTCTCATGCAGTGTCTGCATTTGCATGGACTTGAGTATCCCGGTTATGAAAAGGTTTTTGAAGTATCTTTTTGTGTTTACACATCATATCCCAATTTCAGAGATAAGCTGGATAAGCTCTTTTTCCCGGTTTTGAGAAACCCGATTAGGCCAGCTGGAGTAATCTGAAATAAACCGGGATACTGTTGCATGTACACTGTATACCTTATCCCCGTTTCTGACAGCAGCTGACTACCTGCGCAGGCGTGGCTTCAGATAGGTGACGTAACAGAATCACAAACAGTGGCGGCAACGAAAGTCATCTGCGATGACGAAACAGAGTTTTGTCTTTTGCTAATGAAATAATTAAATATACTTTGCTGTTTAAATGGAAGAAAACATAGAAACGCTGACCTATTCAAGTCTGTAGCAAACAGGCTACAGGACTCCGGTTTCCCAACACGCTCTCGTCTCCCATTGCTGGCAATAAGGTGGATAAACCAATTCCGCAACGCAATATTGGCATTTAATAGTTCTAATCCCGCTTCAGGCCAATTTCAATAACTACATTCAATTTAAGGTTAGGCTAACAGCTACATAAATGTCAGTTCAAATTGTCAGATTTTTTTGTAAACATCACTGGCACCTGCACAAATAGAACACAGTAATCAATAACTGTGATACTAGTATTTATCATGTATACGGGAATGTGATTCACCAGATTTCATAATTTGTGTTCCTATAAACGGGCCAAGCCTCATAACCGGGATATAGATGTGCATGTAATCACACAGTGATGTCTCTGCACAGAAAGCCTTGAGCTACAATATAGCTTTCTAATAAAAATAAGTAAATAAATAAATAGATTTTCTTCAAAACTGAACTTTGTAGAATTTATGAGGCAGCATATAAACAACTTGTTTAAAAATGTTGTGTCCTCGTCGTTGGATTTCGATTGAGATCAAAATTACATTCCTGAAACAGGTACTGTGTATGACACTAGCTTTTTATGGTGAGCAACACCCTCCAGGTTACCATGCGTAAATTCATGCTCTCGCATTTTTCCATCTCTGTCGTTAAAATTTCTCACATGAGGAGTTCATCATTTCAGCTCCCCAAAATGATCTTTGGTTATGGGCCATTGCCTCCTGAGTACGATTTCCAGTTGAGCAATCTCAATTCTGAGCTTTGGATGACTTCCAAAGCTTTAGCAAGCATCATCTGGAAAAGAAAAGTACTGTTGACAGCTTAGAAGACCATTGTGTTGAAAATCATCTCATTTTCTGGATTAAATAATTTAGCAGGGCACCTCCTTCCAGTTACAAATATGTATTTTTTTTCATATACACAAGAAATGAGTAATACATATGACTGCTCATTCCCTGCAGTATTTTCTAGTAATGCTCAACATTTCAGAGCAGAAATAGGATTGCCTATAATTCGTATTAGAAAGGCAGGCGTGCAGCAAGGATTGTCAATCAATGAGTCCCCAGACTCAGCCCAAGGCCTGTTCAGATGTATGACTCTTCAAGGTGTTTTCCCCTCTCAGTCAGCTGAAGCAGCCATTAATGCTGGAGGACGCTTTTGGCTGGTTAGACTCCTGAGGCCCTGTCTGCCATACCACAAGGCTTGGGTTAGCTGGGATATATGTGTGTGTGTGCGGGTGCATGTTTGGGTGCCTAGTTCCAGCACAGTGGAACAGGCTTGTAAGTATTCTTCTCAGCTTCCTCCTCCAGCTCCTGTGTGGCAGAGGCTGCAGGCTGATCTAGATTGAGAGAGGAGGCTCTGTCAGAATACAGATGCCCCTAGACACAGGTGCATGTAATGGCATACATAACAGTGTAGCTCCAAAATCCTCACCAATATACCATTTCACCAGGAATCTCACCAATGTATCATGTAGGCTGTTGTAGAGTGTTGACCAGGCAACGCCAAGGCAGCCCCCCCTGTCTTCTCTGCACTTCAGAGTGGCACCCCCCAAGGCCCCACTCTGGACCATGGTCTGGGTTGTCTCCGTGCAAAGGAGGGCGCTCCCTCATCAAAGGAGGGCTATGGCAGGATAGTCTAGGTGTTGGACTCCCAACTGGAATGTCGTGGGTTCAAGCCCAAGTTGTTCTACCTGTAAGCATCCTTGAGCAAGATGCCTAACCCCTATCTGCTCCTTGTAATAACAGCATGTAATTGTAAGTTGCTGGGTAAAAGCATCTGCTAAATGACCTAATTGTAATTTGTATGGATGTTAGTAAGAAACTACCATCCATACAGTCGCTCAGACTAAAACAATACTGAAATAACACCTTGATCGAACACAGGATCCAGAAACCTCATTGGAACTAGCTTCGCTCTCACTCCCGTGACCCCTAGTAAGACAAGCTTGAAATGAGCCTGACCCCCTTCTCGTGCTAGGAGAGAAAGATACTTTTTTTTCTAGAGAAAGAGAGTTTTTCTTAATGAAATACGTTTTTCTTCAGCTATGTGAATGGCTTTAATGAAATGTATTAATGTGTCAATTAACTGGAACACTAGACATTGTGTGATGTCTATCTTTCTACAGCAGATGCTTAAAGTAACGTTAACATAAATCAACAGATACAGAAATACAGTTGTAGAAAATGATGACTAAACAGGAAATATGAATTTCATATTTCTACCGCTAAAATTGACAGTTTTTTGCATACCCTTACTGTCCCTTGCAGAAAGTGCCAAATGCAGGACACGTATAGTTCCCACAACTCCAGACTACGCTAGCTTAGGTAGCTAGCAGTATAGTCCAGAGTGTCAATATTTACATAGTCGGTTGAGCCGGGTCAATCAAGCACAAAAGTAATTGAGTAATGTTTAATGCTGTTCCACTTAAGTGTCACAGGGTTAATTAATTACCTATTAGAACCTGTAATTCCCTCCATGTCATCGGACAAACTAAGATGGTGGTAAAGTCAAAGTCATTTTATTTATCATATGCACCAAATACCACAGAATCATTCTGTACAGAGAAATTCTTGGGACATGGCACGCAAGATCTATGCAGTAGGCGTGGTAGTGGTAGTTTCCTCACCTCCAGCTTTATACATTATTGCCAGCGAGGCTGTCTACATAACAATATAAAACAATCCCTTAAGGTTTAAGATTAACTTTGAGCTGCTCAGTATTCACCCTCATAAAAACTTTTTTTGTTTGCTTGTGAGTAAATATACATTATCTTCTCTTTAATGCTGGTGGGCCACTGTTGACTTCTCATTGAATCAGGGTCTGAGCTGTGGTTGCCTCCTATGATCAAGGCTAGCTCGGGCTACAGGAGAGCAGAGAGCAGAGATCTCGGAGACCTGACTCTTGGCCTTGGCCGCAGGTTTAAATAATGCAGTATGGCCAGAGGTCCTTAAGGGTTACCACAGTAATGTATGCCCTTGACTCTTCCAGTCCGGAAAATCAATGCTGAGGACTAAGCTTTGGGCCGTTGGGTCAGTCTTAAGGCATGTCACAAAACACAGAGAGAGACAGGACCAGCCTGTGGATATGTCTGGGGTCAGGTATGGTAATGATTTCAATTAGGTCATTTTATTTCCTGCAGGGTTAGTCAAGAAAAGCCCATATGTACAGCACTATGCAACTTTTGAGACTGATTACAAGCATCACTCCTAGGGATAGGGACAGGTCAAGGAAGACATATAAATTTATTTTTTTATTAGAAATGTTTGGTGTATGAGGTCCTCATTCTTGGCAAAAGCAATTCTATGATATTTTTAATACTGACAGAGTGATTCCTCCCTTAAATCTATCTTGTCCATGTGGGTTGGTCACTTTGCGCAACAATGACAAGGGCAAGACATAAGGATATATTCTCCTTTTATCGCCAAGCCTATCCTTTTTTGTATTCCCTTTTTAACCCTTTTTTCAGATTCTTCTCATCTCCTGTTCCAGACGGTTTGTTTTAGAGAGATAGCCTCTCTGACAGTGTTGCCAGTCCCCAGACAGTTGAGACGAGATTCTTGTCATATTTCAATCAGCCTCTGCTTTCATGGCCTTCCTGTCCTGCCTTTTATAGTGCTCTATTGTTGGGTCTTGCTGTTACACCATGGTTGTGGCAACAATTGTTACAGTTTTTCCTCTTCTCCCCGGTGTCATACACTTTAAGATCGTGTAAAGCAGAAATAAATGTGTTCTGAGTTTGTCACACCACATAAAAAGGTGTTAATAACTACCCAACCAAATCTGAATGAATAAAATAAAGTATATAAAATTAGGTTTCGAAATAGTGAAATATTAACCACTATTCTCTGCTCTCAAACACTGGGGGTGTGTCCGCTGAAGGCGCCAAAGCCACGCCCAATCGCGGGAAAGGTGCCGCCTCTCTCAACTGTCAAATAAAACTAGTCCTTGTCCAGATGTCCTTTTAAGCACTTTAATCAAGTATTTCAGATCTGTACCATAGAAGCAGAGTAGAGAGAGGAGAGGTGAGGGAGGAGTTGTGAAAGAGAGAGGGCAATGGGCTGTGTGATGTATTGTTGTTTTTTTGTTGTCTGCAGATGCAAACCGTGTCTGATTACATTGTAAGAACCCTGCTACCATATAGATGAGAAAGCAAGGGAGGAGGGAGAGGAGGGGAGGGGAGGGGAAAAGGACACAGAATGTCTCCCACTGTGGGAGGAAAAGGAATTTAGGATGAAAAGTGGGTGTGTACTCATTTGTATAAGAAATGTCCCATAATGAAAGGAGAGAGTGCACTTGCCATATACTGCTGGCACTAGTCAGTAGAGGCAGATATGTAAATAACTGATCCAAATAGAAATGTACACATTCTGGAGTGCTATACAAGAGCTGGCATTGTAGTGTAATCGCACTGTTAAGGAACAGTGATTTTCTAACTAGGGTTAAGAACCCACTGGTGGGTCACAGTACAGGGCCCGGTGGGTCATGAGCTGTCTGCATTATTGCCCTTTTCTGATGGTTTCATGTGTTGTATCGTTCATTCAGTAATTATGGTATTAATCCAAAAAACTGTTGTGATTGGTTAAATCTTAATGTATTTAAGGAAATCTTAATTGTTGCTAATTTTATTTACTAAGTTACTTATGTAATAAATTTCTCCAGTGTCAGGACAAAACTAACTATTCAGGTGGCCTCTGGCATGAAACAAGTTGAATCTGTTTTATAACATATCTTTCCCTTGTATACTAATCAGGGACAAATGCTTCTAACAGGTCCGCTTGCCATTGGAAAGGCGAGAACCCCTCCCGATTGCTGTGTTAACTGTTATGACTTGTACCATGAGTTAACTATATGTAATTATTGCAGCATACACAACTGGCTGACTGTTGAGTGAAATACTTTGACCGGGTTATGTTCAACTACAAAACATATATTTTATTATTATGCAATACCAATAATCTACTTCATTAGAAAAGCCTAACCTGAAAACAAACGGTATAATTTATTTGGAATATTTACATTTTGCCCACACAGTTGTGGATGCTGTTGCAATACAAACAATACAAGTAAAGTAAGCAAACTGCCAATTTCGTAATAGATTGCGAAAGTTCAGACCGGCAGAAAAGCTTCCACCAGGAGGAAAGGATCAAAACTCATATCCCGGAGGTGCACATTTGGCAAGTGCGCAAATATGGCACCTCTATTAAACCACCATGACGTGCAAGTATTTTTTGGGTGATTAATAAGGACAGTAGTCATTAGGATGACATACAAAATTAAAAAAATACAACAAATAAGAAAATACCTAAAAAACACCTTTTGTGTGTCTGTGTAGGGGAGTGTGTGTGTGTGCGTGTCTCTGTGTGCGTGTCTCTGTGTGAAACCTCTGTCGAATTGAGATCAGGTAAATCTTTGCAGACACAATATGAAGGACACAAGTTTTGCAAAACATTGAATAATTTAGTCCGTTTCAATTTCATTAACTTGGCTAATACATTTTCAGAATCGTAATAATTGTATCCATTTATAAAGACCAAGCAAGCCCATCTTTGCTTTTTTTTCTTTCTTATCTAATATAATACCTTTTTAAGATTAATGCGATGATTGTCACAGGGGTACTATGTGTCCATTTGTGTCAACTTTAATTTCAAAAGTTTGATCCATACCTTAGTATGGGGGAACAGGTCTGTTTGGGGGGTAGCCTTTGGTTAATCCCACGTTTTAGGGATGGGTATTGATAGTGTTGAGGCTTTTCTGAGATGCCAACCAGACGTTAGGGGCCTGTAGGGTCCCCAGGCATAGATGGGGTCAACCTCTTCCTTCTTCAGGGGGGCCACAGGAAAGGTAGGAAGGGTGATGTTTGCTTGCACACACTGTTTAATTTATTTGAATAAAATTGAAAATATATATAGTAAATACTGTATATTCAATTAAACACTATATTTGATTTGGACACTAAGCATTAAATACCAGTGTTGTTTCCCATCCTCCTTTTTTTGGACCCAGGAGATAGAATGGAGAGTGAGGATGAATGCGATTAGGATGCTTGTTTGTTGTTCTCACTGAAGGAAATGTGCAGAGAACGTTTTCTTAGAAGTCAACTTTGTTTTGCCCAAGTCAGAAGTTTAGAGTTTATGGTTGTGCATGCAGAATTCCATAACAGCAGAGACAGGCATTTCAACACCAGTTTATCAGACGCTGGGTGGGACACTAAATAATTTGCAGTTATTCCTGGCTTTGTATCAATTTTGTGACATTGTACTGTACAAATAACGACACAGAGTTGGTTCAAAGGACCTCCCTATACAGTTGCTAATACAGATAATGCATGCTAATACAGAATGCAACAGTGACCAGTGATCAGGGAGACCAAACAAGAACCTCCTTGTTAACATTATTTCGAAAAGGTTGCTGTAAAGTCTGTCAACAAAGGCCAGCTAGCTGCCCCTTGCAGTCTAGCTCCTCCCCAATTTGTAACAGTTAATTTTACCTGCATATACTGTATATAACTGTATATAAAAATCACATGATATAATAATTCCAGACAAACATCTCTTGCAGCTAATGCCCTGACAGTTCTGCAGCGCATGGATGAGAGATACATTTTGGCTTGTATTGACAAATGATGTAAACACATTAATGAATCAATGAAAATGTATATATTTTACAGGTTAGGCCGCAAAATTAATAGATTTATTTTCAATTAATTTTTGTAGGTATTCCAAGGAAACTTTGACAATGACACACACAGAAAGAACGTGATAGATCCACCCATCTACGCTCGCCTTGTCCGGATCCTTCCATGGTCATGGTACGGCAGGATCACTTTGCGTGCAGAGATACTTGGATGCACAGAGGAAGACTAAACCTCTCTTCTCCTTCCTTCTGCCCCTTGGTGTACTGGGGTACCTTTCCCAGTATGTCGATATAAACTGTGCAACCTGTATAAAGATCAATTTCCAATGGATTTTTCAAGAATATGTGTTTGGTTGTGGTGGGTTGCTGTGTTTTTATTTTTTTGTACAATTATTTAAACCTGCCTCTGTCCCACTTTTGTCTTTACATTTTCTTTGTGTCTTCTCAGTGTGGTCGTTGTCTTTTTCTTCCCTTCAAGATTTCCCATCCTGTTTGGAATTAACTAATGTAACATAGATGAGGGTGTTGAAGGGGTTGGGGGGGTCTCACTGTGGTTTGTTACCATAGAATCTATTGTACAGTGTCACTTTTTAACAAAATGTGGAATCCGTCTGCCATGCTTTATTGAAAATAATTAGCTGACGTAATTAATCAACTATCCAAATATCATTATAATTCTTACAAGATACTGCATTATCAAATATGTTTTTACTTTGGGGACACTTATTCAAGCCATGATTTCATCATAACTGACACTGGCATTACTACATCAATCAAAACAACAGCAATGCTCTTGTATTATATGTAAAACACTAAGGAATTGCATGGTGCATAAATTATAACTGTATATTATGACAAATCATTTAAAAACCTGCCCTAAGAGCAATGGCTTTGATTTAGGGGCCTATTTTTATGTGCATTTATAAATAGTTCTGATACACACTGCAAAAGCTTACTGAGTGACTGATACAGTGAAACGTGCTTCTGCATTATTGACACTGAGGTGTATGGACTCCAGCATATATCTTAATGCTCACATTATTGATTTTTTTTTATGTATAGCTGTGTTATAGAACTGCAATCACTTGTCTAAGATAGTATCAACATTCATCAGTTATTCAATTAAATTAAAGCCATCCTATAATTTTAAATATTATCTGGGTTTTTGTTTTACTTGTTTTATAATTTCTTGTTCATTTTATTGACTTTAAGGTCTAAGTTTAATTTCAAAAGCTCAGGATATATTTAATCAAATAACGGTCAAATTTAAAATTATGGTCACATGTTTAACATGTTTAACATGACTAAGAAATTGTAAAATGTTCATACTGCTCATGCTAGTATTTCTTTATATTTAATTTGATTAAAAAAATAAAATTTCTTGGACAATTTCAAAATAAGAAAGCTAATGGTTGAGATGTATTGTATATGAATATCTGTATTTATTTGAAATGTACAATAAATAGGAAGCTGTGCTAGTTACAGGATTCTCTAACTGTTAGCAGTGTTGAGCGGATGGGTTTCACTCTGGTTGTCTAACGTAATGAAAATGTGTCAAAACCAGAAAAAAAGCATTCATACATTCATATAGATTAATTTTGTATGTATGTGTATAATTTAAGGCTGCCAAAAAAAAATTTGCCCAGATCAAATTCTGAATAGCCACTCCTATTCGGCAACCATGTTAGCAGATTACCTTGTTTATACCAGCCACTGTCACCCACATAATATGAACTGAGAAATGTTTACTCTAATTTGGGTTTCTTGGCTATATACTAACTTGTCACCTATCTTCAACCATAACGGATCTGGTATAAATTACAATCTGAAACTGCCTTTATAATATTCGTTCCGCTGCTGTTGGGAATTTGGTGTAAACCTGAGGTTAATGAGCAAAAACGGATGTCTAAAATGTTTCTGAAAGTATACAAAATGTTTAGTAATTTTGGTCATTTCTACTTTTGATAGCAATATTACCATATAATTTTCATATATTCAATATTTCATATTACTTAACCCTAACAGGTGAAAATGGAACAGTGTACCACTCATTTTTACTTGATTAACTAATTTAAAAAAAAATTTTAATACAAATATTTGGACATGAAATGCTGATGTCAAAAGAGTAAATACGTTTACGAGGGCATATATAAACTTTTTTCTTTTCTTTTTTTTTTACTGTTGATATGAGCCCATATCAGTCTAATAATAGTAAGAATGTATTGTAAGTGAACTCCTGCATTCCTTTGCTAACCATAAACGTTTTCAATAACAGGTTTTGTTGAAAGGACCCAATGTAGATTACCAATATGTGTAAGTTGTTATTGGTGTAAATCCATGTGAATCATTCCTTAGGTACATGGACGCAGTGTAAACATCATTTAAGTAACTATTTTTCGGCGTACTTGGCTAGACATGTTCTATTGTGGATCTAAACTTTTCGGTTATTGGTTTTTGCCAAAGCATATTTTGCCAAGCGTCTCTGATTGATACGTCTTTGTAGTTAGCTAGTTGTGAGCCATTTTCACAGTGCTGGATTGCTACAAAGGATCAAGGAAGTATGCATGAAATATAGACTTTAACAATACCGTAAAACAAATATTCAAGCACATTAGGTCATGGCATACAGGTCCAATAGCCTTTACTTTGTACTCACCAATTTCACCACTGACTGTCTTGTGCGTTGTAAAAGTTCATGTTATTGGTGAAAAGGGGAGCCAGAATTAAAGTGATCCTGTATTTGTATTTCTGTGCAAACATTTTACATCACATCTCCTCAGTCTTAGGGTTAAGCACTCTCTAGGAAGTGCATCAATTACATGCTGGTGAAGTACAAGCCTGCAGAGGAGAGTCAGAACCTATAAATGTGTACAGCCAAAAAAGATGTTGCTTCAAACAAAACTCTTTAAGTTTGACCAATAAAAACTTATCTGTGAATCGATGACTGCCTTGTTTTCTTCTCTCACATTCAAAGTCTAGAGGATAACTCTTTACACCAATGATATAATGTAAGGGCACACAAAAGCAGATGAGAAGAGGGAAAAAAATGTATGTAATGACGTGAACTCGCAAGACCAGTTGGACCAATGAGCCAAGATTGTCGTGTTTTGGCCACAGTATGTTGTTTTCATTGATTTACTTTAGGCGTGCCATGCCTAGGTTTTCAGTCTTGAGTTTTCCCAGTTGTGGCAGGGAATAGAAATAAGAGCTGAATGGAGAATCATGAAACAGAGCAGGCTGCACCATGCAATAATAATTCAATTATTAAAGTGGCAGTGTAGGGGAAGATAATTGCCTCATAACTCAGGTGAGTGAAGTTGCATGGCAATTAAAAAAACATTAAAAAACAATCTGTTTGGTCTCCTTGTCTCATCCATTAAAGCATGATCGGTAAACTACAAGATGCTGAAATCAGAAACAGAGTAACTGTCTTTGGATGGTCTAACCTTCAACCACAGCATGTACTATATTATATTTGTGCAACAAAATGAGTCTTCTCCAAATATGGGAAGTCATATTCTTACTAGTCATTTTGGATGCAAATTGACAAGTTCTACAGCCATTTAACCAAAATGATTTACGGCTGAATGGGATTTTTTTTTTTCATACAATATTTCAAATGTTAGAAATTCTTTAAATCAGTGTTTCATGTGGACTGTAACCATGCCAAGCAAGATAATACAGATACAGTGGCAGGACACTGTATATGATAGGGCAAGAAGCCCCTTTGAACACAAGATATTTATATTATATTTTTACAAAAAAATTGATTGCGTACAGTGACAATAAATGTAATCTCTTTTCTGGAATTTTATGGATTTCAGAAAGTTCATCTTTAACAGTCAATGTCAGTAATAACAGAAATATTCACAGTGAATAGAGTGCACATTTGAGGCCTGTCTGTCTTCCTGTCTATTGTATGTGCAGAGCTATTTGTTGAAACAGAGAATACAGTCCTGTTCCCATCATCCTTGTGTCCACCTCCATGCTGCGGAATATTTCATTATCAAGAGAGCAGAAATGAATAGCCTCTGTTCACATTAAACACACTCCTGCTGGTTCCATGTGTAACTGACTGACCCGATTAAAAGAGAGGAGTAAATTGATTGGCAGAGGACACCGAACAAGAGGTAAAGGTTTGTTCGATGAGTTAATATAGCATGAAATTGTGAAACCAGACATTAAAATGTATTTTATATTAATATTAACAGAAGTAGGATTTGTATATATATACATATATTTATTATTATTGTTTTGGTGAAAAAGTAAGTCATGTAAATTAAAATGCAAAAAAGTAAATTATGTGTAAAGTAGTGATATGAAACAACATGTTCTTGTCACGCTGGTGTGTGCGAGCGGTGACCAAAGCGCAGGACAGAGCACGGGAGGCAGGCAGTGGTGTACAGGGTTTAATCAAAAGAGATCCACAAAGGGGTAAACAGAAAATGTCCAAACTAAAAATACAAGACCAAGGGTCAGGGAACAAACCAAAACACAGGGGAAACCAAAACTT